>JBBPKC010000222.1:0-34414 GCA_038089055.1 Tylopilus aff. balloui
TCAAGTAGCTAGATAGAATGTCTCACAACATCTAGAGTTTATATTGTGATTGCCAGCAATAGTATCAGTGCAACCAGCTAAAATGATTGACATGACATGTTGAATGGAACTTACAAGTCCTGTCATTTCTCTCTGTTAGATTATCAAGCATATGCATAGTGACTGTCATGACTGGTTAGCATGAATGCTGGTGCATATAAGGTGCACATGTGAAACTTCCCTTACATGCACCAATTGCATGGCACTTTTTACTTTATGTTTGCCACACAATGTCTTTCTTGTGTTAAACTTTGAGCTAGAATGGACAAAATGAACTCTGGGTGTAGCTGTGGAACTTCAGAGTTAGGTCGGAGGAATAGGACTTCAGCTTTACCTTATGTGGTTTGCCCTTGCAAGGGATCCATGTCCTGGATTTATAGATGGAGAATTGAAGGTTGGATGTGGGTTGAAGTTTAAGTCATGCAATGACCTAAGGAGTTCAATTGGGAGAACTTCAAGTTCTGGAGAGATTGTTATGTTATTATATTGTTAAGTTGATATTTGAACTGAGTGTTAAGAATAAACTGACTAAGTCCTGCACAACTCTGGAACTCCGGAGTTGAGACGAACAGGGCGTTGGCTTCACCTTATGTGGTGCACCCTTGCACCAGAATTGTGCCCCAGTATTTCAAACAGAGGGTCGGAGGTCGGAGATCCAGGGTCTGGAGGTCTGAGGGTCGGAGGGAGGAGAGAGGGCATCAAGCCCTCAACAAAGGTCACAGAAGAACAAGAGGAAGATAGACTCAATTGTTTATGTTGATTGTCTATGTCGATATTTGAACTGAGGTCTACAGGCAGTAAACTATAGAGCTTTATATATGGGAGGAGAGCTAGATGACTAACTCCGGAGTTGGAGTGAAGTAAATACCGGAAGTGTCAAGTGTTGGCTCTACTGAGTCAGAGCCTCAGGATCATGCTCCGAGTGAGCAATGACATTGGAATAGTTCTAATACCGAAGGATAAAGCATATGTAGTTCGGAAGAACGGGAACAGAGGCAAATGAGAAATGGAAATTATAGGAATTTACTAATGTCAGTCCAGAAGAAATGAACAGAGTGGAAGACAGGAAATAGTCCGGAGTTATACCAGTGTTTATCTGGAAGGTCCGGAGTTGGCTTTTGAAGCCCGAGATATAACAGTATTCCCCTCTTAGGCCTGAACCCTTGAAGGCCTTTGAGGTTCACATGATACCATTGATTAACGGAGTTGAAAAAATGGAGCAGAGCGCGGAAATCTCCTGTGAGGTATAAAGTCCAGGTATTCCACTACTGACCTCTCAGTGCTGTACCACCATGTCTGAGTATGTGGATATTCAGGAGTGGGATGACGAGCGCCTAGTGGAGTGCGCTGAGGATGGTGACGAGCTATAGGATGTGAAGGCGGCGGAGCGGAGATGTTAGATGAAGGTGCGAAAGGAGGAGGAGCGGAGGAGAGCTGAGCAAGAGGCTGAGCGGCAATGTGCGGAGGTGGAGGCCCGGAGGAGGGTAAGTCCGCCGTGGCATGAACGGTCAAGGCTAACAGACTACAGGCAGAGCAGGTGGCAAGGGAGCAAGGCTCCAGCAAGGGAAAGGGGCGAGTGGAGCTAGTGCTAGTGTGCCGGAGGTGTGAGGACCGGGGGCTGGA
The DNA here is from genome assembly GCA_038089055.1 of Tylopilus aff. balloui. Taxonomy (NCBI): domain Eukaryota; kingdom Fungi; phylum Basidiomycota; class Agaricomycetes; order Boletales; family Boletaceae; genus Tylopilus; species Tylopilus aff. balloui. The sequence goes on from JBBPKC010000222.1 coordinate 1,663, forward strand.
CTGCACCCTTGGTCCAGGAAAGTCAACAGCGTGTGTGGAGTGCCGCAATGTGAAGGCAAGGTGTGAACAGCCTGGCCAGGAGAGGACAGGGCTGGCAAGAAAATGGAAGTGGCATGTAGAGGAGGCAGAGCGACCTCAGAAGAAGACGAGGTCCGAAGGGGAAGGATTGGAGAGGGCATCAGAGATGGTGGAGTGTGCCCGGATTATCGTGGCGGCAATCTGGGACCACTGGGATGCAATCAAGGGGCGACTCGATCATCTCACAATCATGGTATCCCAACTGGTGGACCTCAAGACAAGTGAGGTCTACCCAAATGACGAGTGTGAGGAGGACGAGGAAGATGGGGAGGACAGGGAGGATGGGGAGGGAGACAAGGACAATGAGATTGGAGCGATGGAGGTGGAGGCATTGGCAACGGAGGAGGAAGAAGCCAGAAGGGCAGAGTTGGCATGGATGATGGCAGAGGACGGAGAAGCGGAAGAGGACGAAGAGGACAAGGACGAGGAAGTGTAGTAGATAGTCTTGCAAATGTTAACAAATTTGACAGGTCAAGCAGAGTGAGGTCCAGGCTTCTCCAGGTATTAGAGATGGAAGTCTGTGACAAGCTCCAAAGCGTGACCTAGTTCAGTTGCAAGTAACCACGAAGTTTCTTCATCTGTCCCTTCATATCCAGACCATCGCACCAAATATAGAAGTTTGCAGTTCCGTTGCCTATGATCTATCTTTGAGTCAAGGATTTCTGATATCTCATATTCCGGTTTGCCATCAACCTCAACTAGGGGTGGAGGTGTCTGCATGCGATTCGGAATGGTATTAGGGGTTGTGGGTTCTAGTTGAGAAACATGGAAGACCGGATGTACGGACTTCATGTTCTCTGGAAGCTGGAGGGTGTACGAAACTGTGCCGGCTTGAGCTATGATTTCATAAGGACCTAGATTTTTCTCAGAGAGCTTCTTAGAGGGGTGTGTGGAGCGGAAGTATTTTGCCTTGACGAAAACCTGACTACCAACTTTGAAGTCCGATGCTGGAGTTCACTTGGCATCTGCGAATTCTTGATATTGTTGCTGGGCTAGGGCTATTTCATCACGGAGGAGGCTATGGAGGGAGTTGAGGTCGACAGAGTATTCTCGGGCTTGGGCGGAGGTAAGATCGCATTCAGGATGGACGGAGATGTTCAGATGATAACCTTTATTGGCAAAGAACAGAGAGACACCAGTGGTAGCATTCGGAGCATTGTTGTAAGCGAACTCCACAAGGGGCAGGAGCTTGGACCAGTTGTCTTGCTGGTAGTTGCAATAAATTCGAAGGTACTATTCCAGGGTCTGGTTCATTCGCTCTGTTTGTCTGTCACCCTCCGGGTGATAACTGGAGGTAAAGTGGAGTCGGATGTCTAAGGCTTTTCTGAGTGAGCGGAAGAAGTGGGAAATGAACTCCGAGCCTCGATCGGAGGTGATGTGCATGGGGACTCCATGCTTGGAGAATACATGGAGCAGGAATAGTTTTGCTAACTTTGGAAATGTTACCTTGTCATCGGTCGGAATGAAGATGCACTGTTTGGACAATCTGTCCATGACTACAAGGATGGCGGTATATCTGGAGGACGGAGGGAGTTGTTCAATGAAGTCCATGGAGATTGAATTCCATGGCTTCTCTGGAATGGGGAGTTGTTTCAGGAGCCTGTAGGGCTTATGTCTGGGGACCTTAGCACAGGTGCAGGCTGTACACGAGGAAACATAGTCTTTGACGAAGGTCCGGATGCCTGGCCAAGTGTATTCATGGCGGATGAGTTCTAAGGTCCGGTTCTGTCCGAAGTGTCCGGAGAGCGGATGGTCATGTTTGTACTGGAGGACTTGGAGGCGGAGGTCATCTGCATCTGGGATATAGATGCGATTATCTAGATGAAGGAAGCCTTCGGAGTCTACGGTCCAGTGGGAGTCAGAGGATTCAGAGTCGGACATGTGGGTGGATGCTAAAGGATCGGAGGGAAGCATAAACAGGATGTTTCTGTGAAGGGACTCAATGTTGAACAGCGTACTGGCCTGGAGGACCGATATTGCTAAAATCGTTGCCCTGAGGGATGACACGAGCTGTTCTTGGGTGAATATGGGTCGGAAATTCTGGGGGTTTACGAGTGCATAGTCCCTATCCCCCTCTTTGGGATAGACATCCCAGCATCTAGTGAGGGAGTCGGGTTTTGCACCTAGGCATCCGGGGCGGAAGTGAATGACCATATTGAACTGCGAGAGGAACTCTGACCACCGGGCTTGACGCCAGGTCAGGAGTTTGGTGGTTGCGAAGTATTCCAAGTTCTTGTGGTCCATGACTACGTCAATCGGAGTTCCGGAGCCTTCAAGGTAGTGCTGCCAAGTCCGGAAGGACTCGTGGATGGCAAGCAATTCCTTGTCATGGGTGTCATAGTTGAGTTCGGGAGCGGAGAGGGTACAGGAGTAGAAAGCTACAGGGTGGATTTCATCGTCCGGACATTGGATGGAAAGAATGCTGGCGATGGCATAGTCAGAGGCGTCTGTCTCGACGATCAAAGGGGAGTCGGGGATCCAATGGGATAGGATAGGGGCGGAGGTAAAAGCGTCCTTAAGGCACTGGAAAGCGGAGCGACAGGCATTGTTGAAATTCCATGGAGTACCCTTTCAGGTGAGGCGGGTAAGCGGAACGACAAGTCCGGAGTAGTCGGCGATGAATCTTTGGTAGAAATTAGCGAATCCAAGGAAAGACTGTATATCTCGAACCTTCCGGGGTTCAGGCCAATTAACGATGGCCTTTACCTTTTCTGGAGACATGGAAAGTTCGGTCGAAGAGAGTCAATATCCGAGATACTCGGTGGAGTCGGTGTGGAATTTGCATTTTTCGGGTTTGGCATAAAGTCCGTGTTTTTGAAGATGCCGGAGTACTTCCCGGACATGCTCTTTGTGTTTCGCACAGTCTTCGGAGAAAATGAGAATATTGTCCAGATAGATGATGATGGAGATGTCGAGGAGATCTGCGAAGATGGAGTTGATGAATCGCTGGAAAGCCACAGGGGCATTGGTAAGACCAAATGGTATAACAAGCCATTCAAACGATCCATAGCATGTCCGGAAGGATGTCTTCCACTCATCTCCGGCGGCAATGCGGACTAGATGGTATGCATGCCAGAGATCGAGCTTGGTGTAAATCCGAGCGCGGCTTGGAGCATCTAGGAGGTTGGAGATGCAGGGGAGTAGATAGCAGTCCTTCTTCGTGATCTTGTTAAGTCCGCAGAAATCTACACAAAGGCAGAGTGAACTGTCCTTCTTGCAGACGAAGAGTACTGGAGTGGCATGAGCGGAGTTGGATGGGCGGATGAATCCCATGGAGAGGTGTTCATCAAGAAACACTTGAAGGGACTCAAGTTCGGATGTGGATAGGGAATAGATAGTTTCTATTGGTGAAGATGCTCCTCCTTCCAATTTGATCTTTAGGTCGAATTCGCAGTGCAGGGCAAGCTGGGATGCCTTCCCCTTGCTAAATACATCTGCGAAATCATGATACTCCGGAGGGACCCCGGAGAGATCGACTAGTTTGGGGTTGATGGAGACGGAGCGGATATTGCTCTTCTGAGGGCGGAGTGACAGAGCGAACTGCACTGAGCCCTCGAGACGACAGGTGAGTGTGAAGGCAGGAGCACTAATGAGCACTATAGATGGTGCCTTGCGGTTATAGGTACACAGTGAATCAGGGTCAGAGTCAGCCGGAGGAATGAGTTCCGATGGCTGTGAAGTTGAGCTCAGGTTTGCTAGCATGGGACGCTCGGATGCTTGGAATGAGATACTGCTTGTAACCCAATCAATCAACGGATTGTAGTGGGTGAGCCAGTTGTGTCCTAGAACAATAGAACAAGAACTATCTAGTGGAGTGACATAAAATGTCGTTGGAGTGATATCACCGGTCAAAAAACGGACGGAGAGGTCAATGGCTTGAGTCACAGAGGAATTTGAGGTGCCATCAAACAAACGGAGGGATAGCGGAGGGACGAAGTAGGCTGAAAGTCCGTTCTTTTTCACAAATGTTGAATCTATGAAGGAATCAGAGAAGCTGGAGTCTATTAATGTGGGGAAAGGAGGGAGACTAGGGAGACAGAGGATAGGAGTGATTTTGGAGTTGAGAGAGTGGACACGTTGAGCTGGATCTCCTTGGGTGCACGGGAAGAGACAACGCAATCTCCAGTCCGTGCGAAGTCACGGAGGTCGTGAACTATTTTTTTGCCTCAGCAGAGGCCTTCGATTTGATTTCCAGAGTTTCGGTCGTGGTGAAGCAGCCTTTGGTTGAGCGGGAGGAAGACTTCGGGCATTCCTTAGCCTTGTGTCCTGCTTGGCTGCAGAACATGCAGAGGTTGCCATCGAAGTGGCGCTTGCATTCAGCTGTAGTGAGCTTACCATCCTCCCCAAGCTTGGATGACAAGTCCAGTTTAGGAGAAGTGGAGGCTCTGGAGTTGTTGGAAGTGCTGGCGGACTTCCCTTGGGAATCCTTGGAGGTGCCAGAGGTGCCAGTGGATGAGGTGTGGGTTTTGTCGGATGTCTTGGAGGTACTGTGAGAAGGCTTCGCCTGGCAGTTAACCTCGGACTTGCGCTCCTAGTAGCGCGCGTCGATGGCATGGGCGAGTTGGCGGAGTTCGGAGAGCGTGGGGGGTTTGCCAACTCATGAGATTACATCTTTGATGCGGTCTGGAAGGCCGTTGTAGAAATGGTGCTGGAGGGCACCTTCTCCGTAGCCCCGGACTTGCGAAGCTATCCTGTTAAATTCCACCACATATCTATTAATCCTTTGACCATCCTTCATTGTCAAGTGGTCTAGTTGGTGCTCCACATCTCTGACGAGGTCATGCGGTCCAAAGTTGGTCTGCAACTCCAGGACAAACTCCTTGAAATCGTCCATCCAAAAGAGACGGAGTGCAGGGTTTTCCATCTGGAGAAGGTCCAGCTCGAACCATTCTAGCACTATTCCCTTTAGGTACGATTGGGCGAATGTGACCTTGGCGCAGTTGGAGGCGAAGGCTTTCGGATGGTTTTGAAAGTTTAATTTGCATTGGACTAGGAAGACCCGGAGTTTATAGGGATTTGTTCTGTCAAACTGGTCTGGTTCCCGGACTTTTGTCCATTGCAAGGGTTCAGAGGATTTCTTTCTTGAAGAGTGAGTGAGGACCCAGATAGCACTTGCCAGGTTGGCGAGCGTGTCTCGCGGGATGCGTTCTTCTTCGTCAAATGAATCGGGGTCAAAATTGTCTGCTGGGAGGTCAGAGTCACTAGGGGGGTCATCTCTGGGTCCGTCCGGATCTACTGGATTGACACGGATGCTAGGAGTATGAAAACTAGGGGGGTTGGCGGGGTCGCCAATGTCCATGAGCTTTTCAATGTGCACTCCGGGTGAAGGGGATTGCAGAGGCCAGTGCGCTTAAGATGCGGATGGAGTATGCTGATGAGTGGAGAAGCTGAGAAATTGTTCGACGAGGTCAGGGGTATGACAGTTGCTGCTTAAGGCATTGAGAGAGTTCTCGATAGCCCTTGCACGTGACTGTGTCATGCGGATTGACATGGTTGGGGATTCCGATGCAAGTGTTAGTTCGAATATACTGTTAAGAATGAATTGACTAAGTCCTATGCAACTCTGGAACTCTGGAGTTGAGGTGAATGGGGCGTTGGCTTCACCTTATGTGGTGTGCCCTTGCACCAGAATCATGCCCCGGTATTTCAAATAGAGGGTCGGAGGTCAAAGGTCCGGGGTCTGGAGGTCTAAGAGTCGGAGGTCTGAGGGTCGGAGGTCTGAGGGTCGGAGGTCTGAGGGTCAGAGGGAGGAGAGAGGGTATCAAGCCCTCAACAAAGGTCATAGGAGAACGAGAGGAAGATAAACTCGATCGTCTACATTAATTGTCTATGTCGATATTCAAACTGAGGTCTACAGGCAGTAAACTACAGAGCTTTATATACAGGGGGAGAGCTAGATGACTAACTCTGGAGTTGGAGTGAAGTAAGTACCGGAAGTGTCAAGTATTGGCTCTACTGAGTCGGAGTCTCAGGATCATGCTCTAAGTGAGCAATGACATCGGAGTAGTTCTAATACCGAAGGATGAAGCATATGTAGTTTGGAAGAATGGGAACGGAGGTAAATGAGAAACGGAAGTCATAGAAATTTACTAATGTTAGTCCAGAAGAAATGAATGGAGTAGAAGACAGGAAATAGTCCGGAGTTATACCAGTATTTGTCTGGAAGGTCCGGAATTGGCTTTTGAAGCTTGAGATATGACACTGAGAAAATATGGTACAAAGTACAAAGTTTATATATGGAGAATGTCATATCCTGGAATTCCAGAGTCCAACTTTGGATATCCTGGGTCTACTTCAATATAACTCTGGACTGTTTCACATTTCCTTTGTAGTTAATACACTCAGACCCATATATTATTAACTTACCATGACTTCGTTGATTACTCATCTCCTTATATTCCATTTCTCGCTTAGATACCAGTGCTTGTCTAGAAGCACAGCTCTGAGGCTGCACTCCGGAATCATTTTTCCTTCGACTCCTCTGGTATATACTTTCTTCCAATTCTGGACTTAGTCATCCGATTCCCCTCCATATATAAACTCCATACTTTGTACCATATCTCCTCAGTTTGAATATTGAGATAACTACTCCTTCAGAACTTGAGGTTTTCCCAATCAAACTCCTTAAGTCATTGCACAATTTAAGCTCTGATATATCTCTGACCTCAGACCTTCTGTCCATAAATCTGGGACATGGATCCCTTGCAAGGGTGCACCACATAAGGTGAAGCCAAAGTCCCATCCCTCCAACTAAACTCCAGAGTTCCATAGTTATACCTGGAGTTCTCTTTGCCTATCCAGTGTAAAGTTTAATAGTATATTCGAACTCCCTCTTGCATTGGATCCAGCCATGACCACTAATGTTACCTGCATCACCAGATCGCACACCAAAGCAATTGCCAACCTCCCCACTTCCTTCCCACTACAACTTGCTCAATGCCTTTAGTAGTAGCTGCTGAGGCCTAGACCTTGTCGAACAATTTCATAGCTTTTCCACTCGACATAATACCCCTTCCGCATCACAGGCATGCACCCCTTCACAATTCCCTACTCCTTAAGTATGCATTGAGAAACTGGACAATGAAGATAAACTCTCTAGTTTCCATACCCCTAGTAACCAAGGCAACCTGGGAGGCCTGGATGAGTTCGGAGATGACACCTCTGACAACTCCAGCCTCCCAGGGAATGACCTCAACCCTGAATCCAATGACAACAAAGAACGCATCCTGCAAGACATGCTTGCCAACCTGGCAAGTGCTATCCGGGTCCTTGCCTATTTTTCCAAGCTCTGAATCTTCACAGCAGACCAAAGTCCAAGAACTGGACCAGTTTGATAGGACAGACTCCCATAAACTCCGGGTCTTTCTAGTCCAATGTGAACTAAATTTCCAAGATTGCCCAAAAGCCTTCATCTCTGACCGTGCTAAGGTCACTTTTGCCCAGTCATATCTCAAAGGTATAGCCCTGGAATGGTTCAAACCGGACCTTGTCCAGATGAAAGATCCAGCACTCCACTCCATCTGGATGGATAACTACAAGAAGTTTATCCTAGAGCTCTAGACCAATTTTGGATTGCATGATCCTGTTGGAGATGCAGAGCACCAGTTGGACCACTTAATGATGAAAGATGGCCAAAGGATCAACAAATATGTCATAGAGTTTAATAGGATCATGTCCCAAGTCTGGGAATATGGAGAAGGTGCCCTCTGGCACCATTTCTATAACAGCCTCCTGGACTGCATCAAGGATGAGATATCATGTGTAGGCAAACCCCCCACCCTCTCCAAACTCCGCCAACTCACTCATGCCATTGATGCTTGATATTGAGAGCACAAATCAGAGGTTAGCCGATAGGCAAAGCTTCCTAGCAACTTTCCCAAGACATCTGATAACTCCTCTGCCTCATCCTCCAGCTCCCCTAAGGAGTCCCAAGGGAAGTCCACCAGTGCTTCCAACAACTCTGGAGCGTCCACTTCTCCCAAGCCAGACTTATCATCCAAGCTCAGAAAGGATGAAAAGCTCACAGTGGCCGAGCGCAAGTGCCGTTTTGACAATAATCTCTGTATGTTCTATGGTCTAGTAGGGCATAAGGCCAATGAATGCACAAAGTCTATGTCCCATGTAGCCAAAGGCCATATTACCAAGACTGAAACTCCAGAAACCAAACTGGAGGCCTCTGCCAAGGCAAAAAAATAGTCTGCGACCTCCGTGACTTTGCATGGACTGGAGGTTGCATTGATTCTTCCCATGCATCAAAGGAGCTCTGACTCAACACATCCACTCTCTTAGATCTGAAATCACTTATGCCCCCCATTTCCCTAGCCACATGCAAAATTCTCCCCTTTCCCACGTTGATAGACTCCGGTTCCTCTAATTGTTTTATAGATATGAATTTTATCAATATAAATGGACTTTCAACCTATCCCAATCCTCCACTTTCTCTCCGTTTGTTTGACAAAACCTTGAATTTTACCATTACTTAAGCCATTGACCTCTCTGTCTGCTTCTCGACTGGTGACATCACTCTGATAACATTCTATGTCACCTTGCTGGATGGTTCTTGTTCACTTGTTCTAGAACACCACTGGCTCACCCGCTACAATCTGTTGATTGACTGGGTTTCGAGCAGTATATTGTTCTGAGCATCTGAGCATCCCTTGCTAGCACCCCCAAGCTTATCTTCACAGCCTCCAGAATTCACTCCTCCAGCTGACTCCGTCCCCACCAATTCACTGCATCTCTCCGATTGCAAGACATTACCCATCGTACTTATTAGTGCTTCTGCCTTCGCACTTGCCTGCCACCTTGAGAGCTCCATACAGTTTGTGCTGACACTCCACCCTTAGGAAAGCAACCTCTGATCTGCCTCCACCATCTCCAACCCAGTCGATTTCTCTAGAGTCCCTCTGGAGTATTAGGACTTTATGGATGTGTTTAGCAAGAGCAAAGCATCCAAACTTGCCCCACATCACAAATTTGGTCTAAAGATTGATTTGGAAGAAGGAGCATCCCCTCTGATAGGTACCACATATTCCCTTTCCCTATCCAATCTCGAGTCCCTCCGAGTATTCCTCAATGAACATCTCTCCATGGGCTTCATCTGCCCTTCCTCCTTCACTCACACTGCCCCAGTACTCTTTGTCTATAAGAAGGACGGTTCACTCCATCTCTACATAGACTTCTGCGGACTTAACAAGATCATGAAGAAAGACTGCTACCCACTCCCCCGCATCTTCAACCTTCTAGACATTCCAAGCTGCACCAAGATCTATACAAAGCTCAATCTCCAGCATGCATACCATCTGGTCCATGTCACTGCCAGAGATGAGTGGAAAACATCTTTCTGAATGTGCTATGGATCATATGAATGGCTAGTAATGCCATTTGGTCTTACCAATGTCTCTGCAGCTTTCCAGCGATTTGTAAATTCCATCTTTGTAGATCTTCTTGATATCTCTGTTATTGTCTATTTGGATGATATCCTCATCTTCTCCAAAGACCACGTGAGACACAAAGAGCATGTCTGGGAAGTACTCTGGCATCTTCAAAAACATGGACTTTATGCCAAGCCCGAGAAGTGCAAATTCCATACCAACTTCACTGAGTATCTCAGATACTAGCTCTCTCTGACCAGACTTTCCATGTCCCCCGAAAAGGTAAAGGCTATTGTTAATTAGCTTGAACCCCAGAAAGTCCGGGACATCCAGTCCTTTCTAGGATTTGAAAACTTTTACTGGCAATTCATTGCCGATTACTTTGGACTTGTTGTTCCACTCACTTGCCTGATCTGCAAAGGCATTCCATGGAATTTCAATGATACCTATTGCTCTACTTTCTAGTACCTCAAAGACACTTTTACCTCTGCTCCCATTGGGTCCCTAACACCCCCCTAATCATTAAGATAGATGTATCTGACTATGCCATTGCTGGCATCCTTTTCATCTGATGTCCAGATAGTGAAGTCCACCCCATCACTTTTTACTCCTGTACCCTCTTCACTCCAGAACTCAACTATAATACCCACAATAAGGAATTGCTAGCCATCCACAAGCTCTTCCAGACTTGGCAGCACTACCTCGAGGGCTCCAAAACTCCGATTGACATAGTTACAAACCACAAGAACCTAGAATATTTTGCAACCACCAAACTCCTGACCTGGCATCAAGCCTGGTAGTCAGAGTTCCTCTTGCAGTTTAATATGGTCATCCACTTTCATCCTGGACGCCTGGGTACAAAACCCAATTCCCTTACTAGATGCTGGGATGTCTATCCCAAAGAGGGGGATAGGGACTACACACAAGTAAATCCGCATAACCTCTGACCAATCTTCACCCAAGAACAACTTGCATCATCCCTCAGGGCAACGATTTTAGCAACTCCAGTCCTCCGGGCCAGTACATTGTTTGATATCGAATCTCTACACAATGACATCCTATCTACTCTCCCCTCCAACTCTATCGTCTCCATCCATATGTCCACCTCTGAACCCCCTGACTCTTGCTGGACTGTCAACTCTGAAGGCTTTTTACACCTAGATGATCGCATCTATGTCCCTGACACTGATGATCTCTACCTTTGAGTCCTTTGGTACAAGCATGATCACTTGCTCTCTGGTCATTTTGGACAAAACCAGACATTGGAACTCATCTGCCATGAATACATCTGGCTGGGCATCTGGACCTTTGTCAAGAACTACGTTTCATCCTATATAGCTTGCACCCATGCCAAGATCCCTAGACATAAGCTCTACAGGCTCCTGAAGCAGCTCCAGATTCTAGAGAAGCCATGGAACTCAATCTCCATGGACTTCATTGAACAACTCCCCTCGTCCTTCAGATATACTGCCATCTTAGTCATCATGGACAGATTGTCCAAACAATGCATTTTTATTCTGATCAACGACAAGGTGACATCCCCAAAACTAGTGAAATTATTCCTGCTCCATGTTTTCTCCAAGCATGGAGTTCCCTTACACATCACCTCTGATTGAGGCTCGGAGTTCATCTCCCATTTCTTCCAGTCACTTGGCAAGGTGCTTGACATCTGGCTCCACTTCACCTTCGGTTACCATCTGGAGAGTAACGGACAGATAGAATGAATAAACCAGACACTGGAACAGTATCTTCGAATCTACTGCAACTACTAGCAGGACAACTGGTCCGAACTCCTGCCCCTTGCAGAGTTTTTGTACAACAATGCTCCCAATGCTACAACCAGTGTCTTACCGTTCTTTACCAACAAAGGGTATTATCCCAATATTTCTGTCCACCCCAAACATGACCTCATCTCTACCTGAGCCTAAGAATACTCTGTTGACCTCGATTCCCTCCACAATCTCCTCTGAGAAGAGATAGCCCTTGCTCAGTAGCATTATCAAGGACTTGCAGATGCTAAATGAACTCCGGCGCCAGACTTTAAAGTTGGTGACCAGGTCTTCATCAAAGCAAAGTATTTCCACTCCACCTGACCCACTAAGAAACTCTCCAAAAAGAACTTGGGTCCTTACGAAATCATTGCTCAAGCAGACTCCCTTTCATTCGCCCTCTGGCTCCCAGAGAACATGAAGTCTGTGCATCCAGTCTTCCATGTCTCTCAGTTAAAGCCCTTCATTCTGAATATCATTCCAAACCGCACACAGTCACCTCTGCTTCCAGTCAAGGTTGATGGTGAACCAGAATATGAAATCGTAGAGATTCTCAATTCAAAGATAGATTGAAGAAGATGGAATTGCAAACTCCTGTACCTTGTCCAGTGGTTCGGATATGAAGGGACTGATAAGGAAACTTCATGGTTGCTAGCAACAGAATTAGGTCATGCTTCAGAACTCATATTAGACTTTCATCTCTGGTACCCAGAAAGGTCTGGATCTCATTCCACTTGATTCCTTTGTCCTCATCCTCATGCTCTACCATCATCGCTTCTGCTCCCTCCTGCTTCCAACCTCTGCCTCTCCGGTTCCCTTATCTGACTCTGACTCTGACTTCTCCAACCTGTACTTGTTTTCATCATTCGGGTAGATCTCCATTGTCTTGTTATCCATGCTCTGTTTTTCTTTTTATTTTCAGTCCTGCAAATCAATGGTATCACATGACCCTCAATGGCCTTCAAGGGTTCAGGCCTAAGAGGGGGATACTGTCATATCCCAGAACTCCAGAGTCCAACTCTGGATATCCTAGGTCTACTTCAATGTAACTCTGGATCATTTCGCATTTCCTTTGTAGTTAATATACTTGGACCCATACATTATTAACTTACCATGACTCCATTGATTACTTATCTTCTTACATTCCATTTCTTGCTTAGATACCAGTGCTCACCTAGGAGCACAGCTCCAAGGCTGTGCTTCAGAATTATTTTCCCTTTGACTCCTCCAGTATATACTTTCTTCCGATTTTGGACTTAGTCATCTGGTTCCCCTCCATATATAAACTCCATACTTTGTACCATATCTCCTTAGTTTGAATATCAAGATAACTACCCCTCCAGAACTTGAGATTCTCCTGATCAAACTTCTTAAGTTGTTGCATGACTTAAGCTTCAATATATCTCCGACCACTGATCTTCTGTCCATAAATCTGGGACATGAATCCCTTGCAAGGGCACACCACATAAGATGAAGCCAAAGTCCCACCCCTCTAACCAAGCTCTAGAGTTCTGTAGTTATACCTGGAGTTCTTTCTACCCACCCAGTATAAAGTTTAATAGAGAAGAATTGAATGACTAAGTCCAGAGTTAAAAGAAAATATGTATCAAAGAGGTTGGAGGAAAAATAATTCTGGAGTACTGTTAAGAGTGAACTGACAAAGTCCTGCGCAACTCTGGAACTTTGGAGTTGAGGTGAACAGGGCGTTGGCTTTACCTTATGTGGTGTGCCCTTGCAATGGAATCATGCCCTGGGATTTTGGGCAGAGGGTCAGAGGTTAGAGGTCCAGGGTCCAGAGATCTGAGGGTGGGAGGTTTGAGAGTTGGAGGTTTGAGGGTCAGAGGTTTAAGGGTCAGAGATCTGAGGGTTGGAGGTCTGAGGGTTGGAGGTCTGAGGGTTGGAGGTCTGAAGGTTGAAGGGAGAAAAGAGGGCATTAACCCCTCAATGAAGATCACAGGAGAACAAGAGGAAGATAAACTCGGTCATCTATGTTGATATTCAAACTGAGGTCTACAGGCAGTAAACTATAGAGTTTATATATGAAGGGAAAACCAGATGACTAAGTCTGGAGTCAGAGTGAAGTATGTACCAGAAGTATCAAGTGTTGGCTCTACTGAGTTGGAGCCTTAGGATTATGCTCCAAGTGAGCAATGACATCGGAGTAGTTCTAATACCAAAGGATGAAGCATATGTAGTTCGGAAGAACAGGAATGGAGACAAATGAGAAACAGAAGTCATAGAAATTTACTAATGTCAGTCTGAGCAAAGTGAACAAGAGAGAAAAGCAGAAAAGAGTCCAGAGTTATGCTGGAGTATGTCCAAAGTGTCCAGAATTGGGCTTTGAGGCCTGGATATAACAGTATCCCCCTCTTAGGCCTGAACCCTTAAAGGCCCTTGAGGTTCACATGCTACTATTGAATGACGAAGTTGAAGAAAACAGAGCAGAGGCAGCAGATGAAGGCATGAAGGAAAAAGATGAGAAAGACAACATTAGAATGGCAGAGGTGACAGAGTTGGTATCAGATGATGGCGGAGGTGGAGGCATTGGCAATGGAGGAGGGAGAAGCCAGAAGAGCGGAGTTGGCATGAATGAAGGTGGAGGATGGAGAAAGGGAAGAGGACGAAGAGAGCAAGGATGAGGACATGTAGTAGATAGTCTTGCAAATGTTAACAGATTTTTTCAGGTCAAGCAGAGTAAGGTCCAGGCTTCTCTGGGTACCAGAGATGGAAGTCCACGACAAGCTTCAAAGCATGACCTAGTTTAGTTGCAAGTAACCATGAAGTTTCTTCATCTGTCCCTTCATATCCGAACCACCACATCAAATATAGGAGTTTGCAGTTCCATCGCCTATGATCTATCTTTAAGTCAATGTTAAGAGTGAACTGACTAAGTCCTGCACAACTCTGGAACTCCGGAGTTGAGGCGAATGGGGTGTTGGCTTCACCTTATGTGGTGTGCCCTTGCACTGGAATCGTGCCCCAGTATTTCGAACGGAGGATTGGAGGTCTAGGGTCTGGAGGTCTGAGGGTCAGAGGTTTGAGGGTCAGAGGAAGGAGAGAGGGCGTCAAGCTCTCAATGAAGATCACAGGAGAACGAGAGGAAGATAGACTTAGTCATCTACATTGATAGTCTTTGTCAATATTTGAACTCAGGTCTACAGGCAGTAAACTACAGAGTTTATATATGGAGAGAAAACTGGATGACTAAGTCCGGAGTCGGAATGAAGTATGTACTGGAAATGTTGTCATATCCCAGGCTTCAAAAGCCAACTCCGGATCTTCTGGACAAATACCGGTATAACTCCAGACTATTTCCTGTCTTCTGCTCCATTCATTTCTTCTGGACTGACATTAGTAAATTCCTATTACTTCTGTTTCTCATTTGTCTCTGTTCCCGTTCTTCCAAACTACATGTGCTTCATCCTTTGGTACTAGAACTACTCCAATGTCATTGCTCACTCGGAGCATGATCCTGAGGCTCCAACTCAGTAGAGCCAACACTTGACACTTCCAGTATATACTTCATTCCGACTCCGGACTTAGTCATCCGGTTTTCCCTCCATATATAAACTCTGTAGTTTACTGTCTATAGACCTCAGTTCGAATATCGATATAGACTATCGACAAAGACTATCAATATAGACGACCAAGTCTATCTTCCTCTCATTCTCCTGTGACCTTCATTGAGGGCTTGACACCTTCTCTTCTCCCTCTGACCCTCAGACCTCTGACCCTTAGACCTCTGACCCTTAAACCTCCGACTCTTAGACCTCTGACCCTTAGACCTCCGACCCTTAGATCTCCGACCCTTAGACCTCCGACCCTTAGACCTTCGACCCTTAGACCTCCAACCCTTAGACCTCCAACCCTTAGACCTCCGACCCTCAGATCTCTGACCCTCAGACCTCTGACCCTCAGACCTCTGACCCTCAGACCTCTGACCCTCAGACCTCTGACCCTCAGACCTCTGACTCTCAGACCTCTAGACCCTAGACCTCCAACCCTCCATTCAAAATACCGGAGCACAATTCCGATGCAAGGGCATATCACATAAGGTGAAGCCAATGCCCCATTTGCCTCAACTCCGGAGTTCTAGAGTTGCACAGGACTTAGTCAGTTCACTCATAACAAGTGTCAAGTGTTGGCTCTACTGAGTTGGAGCCTTAGGATCATGCTCCGAGTGAGCAATGACATCAGAGTAGTTCTAATACCAAAGGATGAAGCACATGTAGTTCGGAAGAATGGGAACAGAGGCAAATGAGAAACGGAAGTCATAGAAATTTACTAATGTCAGTCTGGAAGAAATGAACAGAGCGGAAGACAGGAAATAGTCTGGAGTTATACTGGTGTTTGTTCGAAAGGTCCGGAGTTGGCTTTTGAAGCCCGGGATATGACAGTCAAGGATTTCTGATATCTTATATTCTGGTTTGCCATCAACCTCAACCAGAGACGAAGGTAATTGTGTGTGATTCAGAATAATATTAGGGGTTGCAGGTTCTAGTTGAGAAACATGGAAAACCGGATGTATGGACTTCATGTTCTCCAGGAGCCGGAGGGTGAATGAAATAGCACTGGCTTGAGCTATGATTTCATAAGGACCTAGATTTTTCTCAGAGAGCTTCTTGGAGGGGCACATGGAGCAAAAGTATTTTGCCTTGACAAAGACCTAACTATCAACTTTGAAGTCCGGTGCCAGAGTTCACTTGATGTCTGCAGATCCTTGATATTGTTGCTGAGCTAGGGCTATTTCATCATGGAGGAGGCTGTGGAGAGAGT
Organism: Tylopilus aff. balloui; assembly: GCA_038089055.1. Taxonomy (NCBI): domain Eukaryota; kingdom Fungi; phylum Basidiomycota; class Agaricomycetes; order Boletales; family Boletaceae; genus Tylopilus; species Tylopilus aff. balloui. The sequence goes on from JBBPKC010000222.1 coordinate 17,660, forward strand.
TGAGATCAATGGAGTATTCTCAAGCTTGGGCAGAGGTAAGGTCGCATTTAGGATGGATGGAGATGTTCAGATGATAACTTTTATTGGCAAAGAATGGGGAGATATCAGTGGTAGCATTCGGAGCATTGTTATAGATGAACTCTGTGAGGGGTAGGAGCTTGGACCAGTTGTCTTGCTGGTAGTTGCAATAAATCCAAAGGTACTGTTCCAGGGTCTGGTTCATTTGCTCTGTTTGGCCATCATCCTCTGGGTGGTAACTGGAGATAAAGTGAAATTGGATATCTAAGGCTTTCCCAAGTGAGCGGAAGAAGTGGGAGACGAACTCCATGCCTCGATTAGAGGTAATGTGCAAGGAAACTCCGTGCTTGGAGAATACATGGAGCAGGAATAGTTTTGCTAACTCTGGAGATGTTACCTTGTTATCAGTCGGGATGAAAATGCACTATTTGGACAATCTGTCCACAACTACAAGGATAGCAGTATGTCTAGAGGATGGAGGGAGTTGTTCAATGAAGTCCATGGAGATTGAATTCCATGGCTTCTCCAGAATGGGAAGTTATTTCAGGAGCCCATAGGGCTTATGTCTGGGGACCTTAGTGTGGGCACAGGCTGTATAGGAGGAAACATAGTCTTTAATGAAGGTGTTATATCCGGGCCTCAAAGCCCAATTCCGGACACTCTGGACTTTTTTCCGCTTTCCTCCCTTGTTCACTTTGCCCGGATTTACATTAGTAAATTCCTCTGACTTCCGTTTTCCATTTGCCTCCATTCCCATTCTTCCGGACTACTCATATTTCCTTATGCTTTATCCTTTGGTATTAGAACTACTTCGATGTCATTGCTCACTCAGAGCATGATCCTGAGGCTCCGACTCAGTAGAGCCAATACTTGACACTTCTGGTACTTACTTTACTCCGACTCCAGAGTTAGTCATCTAGCTCTTCCCCCATATATAAAGCTCTGTAGTTTACTGCCTATAGACCTCAGTTCAAATATCAACATAGACTATCAACATAGATGACCGAGTCTATCTTCCTCTTGTTCTCCTGTGACCTTCGTTGAGGGCTTGACACCCTCTCTCCTCCCTCTAACTCTCAGACCTCCGACCCTTAGATCTCTGACTCTCAGACCTCCAACCCTCAGACCTCCAACTCTCAGATCTCCGACCATCAGACCTCCAACCCTCAGACCTCCAACCCTCAGACCTCCAGATCTCAGACCTCAGACCTCAGACCCTCCATTCAAAATACCAGGGCACGATTCCAGTGCAAGGGCACACCACATAAGGTGAAGCTAATGCCCCACTCGTCTCAACTCCAGAGTTCTGGAGTTGTGCAGGACTTAGTCAGTTCACTCTTAACAAAAGATCTAGATGCCTAGCCAAGTGTATTTGTGGCAGATAAGCTCTAAGGTCTAGTTCTGTCTGAAGTGTCTGGAGAGTGGATGGTCATGTTTGTACTGGAGGACTTGGAGGCAGAGGTCATCTGTGTCTAGGACATAAATGTGATTATCTAGATGAAGGAAGTCTTCAGAGTCTATGGTTCAGTGGAAGTCAGAGGATTCAGAGTCAGACATGTGGACGGATGCTAAAGGATTGGAGGGGAGCATGGACAGGATGTTTCTATGAAGGGACTCAATGTCAAATAGTGCACTGGCCTAGAGGACTGTTACTAAAATCATTGCCCTGAGGGACGATGCGAGCTATTCTCGGGTAAATATGGGTCAGAAATTCTGGGGGTTTACGAGCACATAGTCCCTATCCCTCTCTTTGGGATAGACATCCCAGTGTCTAGTGAGGGAGTTGAGTTTTGCACCTAGGCATCTGGGGTGGAAGCAGATGACCATATTAAACTGCGAGAGGAACTCCAACCACTGGGCGTGACACCGGGTCAGGAGTTTGGTGGTTGTAAAGTATTCCAAGTTCTTGTGGTCTGTGACTACGTCAATTGGAGTTCTGGAGCCTTCAAGATAATGCCACCAAGTCTGGAAGGACTCATGGATGGCAAGCAATTCCTTGTCAGGGTATCATAGTTGAGTTCAGAAGTAGAGAGGGTATGGGAGTAGAAAGCTACAGGGCAGATTTCATCATCTGGACATCAGATGGAAAGAATGCCGGCAATGGCATAGTCAGAGGTGTCTGTCTTGATGATCAAAGGGGAGTTGGGGATCCAATGGGATAGGATAGGGGCGGAGGTAAAAGCATCCTTGAGGTACTGAAAAGTGGAGTGACAGGTATCATTGAAATTCCATGGAGTACCCTTTTGGGTAAGGCAGGTGAGCAGAATGACAAGTTTAGAGTAGTCGGCAATGAATCTCCAGTAGAAATTAGTAAATCCGAGAAAAGACTGTATATCCTGGACCTTCTGGGATTTGAGCTAATCAATGATGGCCTTCACCTTTTCTAATGTCTAGTCGGAAAGAGTCAATATCTGAGATACTTGGTGGAGTTGGTGTGGAATTTGCATTTTTTGGGTTTGGCATAAAGTCTGTGTTTTCGAAGACGTCGGAGTACTTCCCAGACATGCTCTTTGTGTTTCATGTAGTTTTCAGAGAAAATGAGGATATTGTTCAGATAGACAATGATGAAGACATTGAGGAGATCTGTGAAAATGAAGTAGATGAACAGCTGGAAAGCCACAGGGGCATTGGTGAGACCAAATGGCATGACAAGCCATTTAAATGATCTGTAGCACATCCGGAAGAATGTCTTCCACTTATCTCTGGTAGCAATGCAGACCAGGTGATATGCATGTCGGAGATCAAGTTTGGTGTAAATTTGAGTGTGGCTTGGAGCATCTAGGAGGTCGGAGATGTGGGGGAGTGAATAGTGGTCCTTCTTTGTGATCTTGTTAAGTCCATGAAAATCTACACAAAGGCAAAGTGAACTGTTCTTCTTGCAGATGAAGAGTACCAGAGCGGCATAAGCAGAGTTGGATGGGTGGATGAATCCCATGGGCGGATGAATCCCATGGAGAGGTGTTCATCAAGAAACACTTGAAGAGACTCGAGTTCAGATGTGGACAGGGAATAGATAGTATCTATTGGTAGAGATGCTCCCTCTTCTAATTCGATCTTTAGGTCAAATTTGTGGTGTGGGGCAAGCTTGGATGCCTTGCCCTTGCTGAATACATCTGCAAAATCATGATACTCCAGAGGAACTCTGGAGAGATTGACTAGTTTGGAGTTGGCAGAAATGGAGTAAAGATTGCTTTTCTGTGGGTAGAGTAACAAAGCGAACTGCATGGAGCTCTTAAGACGACAGGTGAGTGTGAAGGCAGGTGCACTAATGAGTGCAATAGATGTTGCCTTGCAGTCATAGATATGTGGTGAATTGGGGTTGGAGTTAGCTGGAGGAATGAGTTCCAAAGACTGCGAAGTTAAGCTCAGGTTTGCTAGCATGGGACACTTGGATGCTTAGAACGAGATACTGCTCGTAACCCAATCAATCAACAGATTGTAGCAGGCGAGCCAGTTATGTCCTAGAACAATAGAACAAGAACCATCTAGCAGAGTGATATAGAATGTCATTAGAGTGATATCACTGGTCAAAAAATGGACAAAGAGATCAATGGCTTGAGTCACAGAGGAATTCGAGGTGCCATCAAACAAATGGAGAGATAGCGGAGGGACGGAGTAGGCTGAAAGTCCATTCTTCTTCACAAATGTTGAATCTATGAAGAAATCAGAGGAGCCAGAGTCTATTAATATGGGGAAAGGAGGGATGTTCTGGGAGACTAGAGAGACAGAGGGTAGGAGTGATTTCGGAGTTGAGAGAGCAGATGCATTGAGTTGGATCTCCTTGGGTGCATAGGAAGAGGCAATGCAACCTCCAGTCTGTGCAAAATCATGGAGGTCATGGACTATTTTTTTGCCTCAGCAGAGGTCTCCAGTTTGGTTTTCAGAGTTTCAGTCATGGCAGCATGGCCTTTGGTTGAGCAGGAGGAAGACTTCAGATATTCCTTAGCCTTGTGTTCTGCTTGGCTGCAGAACATGCAGAGATTGCCATTGAAGTGGCACTTGTGTTCAGCTGTAGTGAGCTTACTATTTTCCCTGAGCTTGGACGACAAGTCCAGTTTAGGAAAAGCAAAGGCTCCAGAGTTGTTGGAAGTGCTAGTGGACTTCCCTTTGGAATCCTTGAAGGTGCCGAAGGAGCCAGCAGACAAGGTGTGGGTTTTGTCAGATGTCTTGGAGGTGTTAGAAGGAGGCTTTGCCTGGTGGTTAACCTTGGACTTGTGCTCCCAATAGCATGCATCAATGGCATGGGCAAGTTAGTGGAGTTTGGAGAGCATGGGGGGTTTGCTGACTCGCAAGATTTTGTTTTTGATACAATCTGGAAGGTATAGAAATGGTGCTAAAGGGCACTTTCTCTATAGCCCCAGACTTGTGAAGCTATCCTGTTAAATTCCACCACATATCTATTGATCCTTTGACCGTCCTTCATCGTCAAGTGGTCTAGTTGGTGCTCCATATCTTTGACAGGGTCGTGCGGTCCAAAGTTGGTCTGCAATTCCAGGACAAACTCCCTGAAGTCGTCCATCCAAAGGGGATGGAGTGCGGGGTTTTCCATCTGGAGAAGGTCTGGTTCAAACCATTCCAGTGCTATTCCCTTTAGATATGACTGGGCAAATGTGACCTTGGCATGGTCGGAGGTGAAGGCTTTCGGATGGTTTTGGAAGTTTAATTCGCATTGGACTAGGAAGACCCAGAGTTTGCAGGGATCTGTTCTATCAAACTGGTTCGGTTCCCAGACTTTTGTCTGTTGCAAGGGTTCAGAGGATTTCTTTCTTGAAGAGTGGGCGAGGACCCAGATAGCGCTTGCCAGGTTGGCAAGTGTGTCTTGCGGGATGCGTTTTTCTTCGTCAAATGAATCGGGGTCAAAATCATCTGCTGGGAGGTCGGAGTCACTAGAGGAATCATCTCCAGGTCTGTCCGGATCTACTGGATTGACACGGATACTAGAAGTGTGAAAGCTAGGGGGGTTGGCAGGGTCACCAATGTCCATGAGCTCTTCAATGTGCACTCTGAGTGAAGAGGATCATGGAGGCCGGTGTGCTTGAGATGCAGATGGAGTGTGCTGATGAGCGGAGAAGCTGAGAAATTGTTCGACGAGGTCAGGGACATGATGGTTGCTGCTTAAGGCATTGAGAGGGTTCTCAATAGCCCTTGCACGTGACCATGTCATGCGGATCAACATGGTTGGGGATTCTAATCCAAGTGTGAGTTCAAATATACTGTTAAGAGTGAACTGACTAAGTCCTGCGCAACTCCAGAACTCCTGAGTTAAGGCAAATGGGGCATTGGCTTCACCTTATATGGTGCGCCCTTGCACCGGAATTGTGCCCCAGTATTTTAAACGGAGGGTCAGAGGTCGGAGGTCCGGGGTCCGGAGATCTGAGGTCCAAAGGTCTGAGGTCTGGAGATCTGAGGGTCAGAGGTCTGAGAGTTGGAGGGAGGAGAGAGGGTATCAAGCTCTCAATGAAGATTATAGGAGAACGAGAGGAAAATAGACTCAGTCGTCTACATTGATATTCGAACTGAGGTCAATAGGCAGTAAACTATAGAGTTTATATATGGAGGGAAAACCAGATGACTAAGTCCGGAGTTAGAATGAAGTATGTACCGGAAGTGTCAAGTGTTGGCTTTACTAAGTCGAAGCCTCAGGATCATGCTCTGAGTGAGCAATGACATCGGAGTAGTTCTAATACTGAAGAATGAAGCATATGTAGTTCAGAAGAACAGGAACGAAGGCAAAATGAGAAACAGAAGTCATAGGAATTTACTAATGTCAGTCCAGGCAAAGTGAACAAGAGAGAAAAGTGGAAAAGAGTCCAGAGTTATGCTGGAGTATGTCTGGAGTATCCGGAATTGGGCTTTGAGGCCCAGATATGACAAGCATGAAGCATGAGGAAGTATGAGTAGTTCGAAAGAACAGGAACAGAGGCAAATGGAAGATGGAAGTCAGAGGAATTTACTAATGTAAGTTCAAAAGAAATGAACAGAGTGGGAAACAGGAAATAATGCGGAGTTATACCAGTGTTTGTTCAGAAGATCTGGAGTTGGCTTTTATAGCCCGGGATATGACAGATACTGCCTCAATGGATTCTCCCAGATAATACTTATGGAGAGAGATTCCCTATAGAGATCAAGAAAGAGATATAAGGCTTATCTTCATTAAGAAGGAGATAAAGGAAGACATGGATACTACAGAAGAGATGACATGCCCCACAAACAAAGAAAATAACCTTGAAGAAATGTACTTCAATTTATGGTTCAGACATATGTTTGCTCTGACAATACCTTCTAATATACCATGTCATTATAAGAACATAGCCAAGTTGTCACAAGACCAGCAAATAAAGTGGTATAAAGCTTACAATGATGAAATCAAAAGCTTAAAGGATAGAAAAGTTTAATCTTTCATAGAATTGCAAAACCATTAAAGGAAAATGGGTCTTTTAACAAAAGACTAACAGATGAAGCAAGGCATGCTTTGTTGCAAAAGGCTTTACACAAGTCTTTAGCATAGACTATAAAGAAACTTTTTCTCCAGTCACATGTTTTGAAACAGTATGCTTAATAATATCCTTAGCAGCACAAAATGACTGGAAACTTGAAGCTTTGGATATCAAGATAGCTTTTCTATATAGAGATCTTGACAAAGAAATCTATATGGAACAGCTAGAAGATTATGTTGTTAAAGGTCAAGAGACTAAAGTTTGTTAATTGGATTAATCCTTGTATGGATTGAAGCAAGCTGCACTTCAATGGAACAAGAAGTTACATGCATCTCTATTGGAGATGAGATTTACCCAATGCACAACAGACCCAGATATCTATGTCAAATTTTTTGGCAGAGATATCATTATACTTTTAATCTATGTTAATGATGCTCTTTTTACTGGTTCATCCAAGACACAAACCCTTGTGCATAAGAAGACATTCATGAAGAAATGGAAATCTAGAGATCTAGAAGCTGCTAAAGAATATTTGGGAATGTATATTATAAAGAGATCGGCAAAAGAAAACAATTATCTTAGACTAGATTGTATATATTGAGAAGATATTAAGACTGAACAGACAGACTCCAATACAACTCTGGAACTCTGGAGTTAGTTTAACAGAGTGTTGGCTTCATCTTATGTGATATGCCCTTGCATTGGAATCATGCCCTGGAATTTCAAACAGAGAGTTAGAGGTTAGAGATTAAAGGACTAGAGGTCAAAGAGCCAGAGGTCAAAGGGCTAGCAGTCAAAAGGTCAAAGGGAAAATAGAGGACATCAAGCCCTCAATGGAGATCACAGGAGAACAAGAGAAAGATGGAGTTATCAGACTCAGTTGTCTATGTTGATTGTCTATGTTGATATTTGAACTAAGGTCTACAGGCAGTTAACTATAGAGTTTATATATGGAGAGAAAACTGGATGACTAAGTTGTTATATCCTGGGCTTCAAAAGCTAACTCTGGACCTTCTGGACAAACACTGGTATAACTCTGGACTATTTCCTGTCTTTCACTATGTTCATTTCTTTTGAACTTACATTAGTAAATTTCTATGACTTCTGTTTCTCATTTGCCTCTGTTTCCATTTTTCCAGACTACTTATATTTCCTTATGCTTTATCCTTCAGTATTAGAACTACTCTGATGTCATTGCTCACTTGGAGCATGATCCTGAGGCTCTGACTCAGTAAAGCCAATACTTGACACTTTTGGTACTTACTTTACTCTGACTCCAGAGTTAGTCATCTAGCTCTCCCCCCATATATAAACACTGTAGTTTACTGCCTGTAGACCTCAGTTTGAATATCAACATAGACAACTGAGTTTATCTTCCTCTCGTTCTTCTATGACCTTTGTTGAGGGCTTGATGCCCTCTTTTTTCCCTCTGATTCTTAGACCTCTGATCCTCAGATCTCTGACCCTCAGACCTCTGACCCTTAGACCTCTGGACCCCAGACCTCCAATCTACAACTCTCTGCCTGAAATCCCAGGGCACAATTCTGTTACAAGAGTGCACCACATAAGGTAAAGCCAATGCCCTGTTCGCCTTAACTCCAAAGTTCTGGAGTTGTGCAGGACTTCGTTAGTTCAGTCTTAACATAAGTCTAGAGTCCAAATGAAATATGTACTGGAAGTGTCAAGCATTGGCTCTACTAAGTTAAAGCCTCAGGATCATGCTCTAAGTGAGCACTGACATTAGAGTTGTGTTAACATTAAGAATAAAGTATGAGTAGTCCAGAAAAACAGGAATGGAGGCAAATGAGAAACCGAAGTTATAGGAATTTAGTAGTATTAATCTGAGCAAAGCAAACAAGAGAGAAATGCAGAAAAAAGTCCAAAGTTATGCCCAGAGAACCCAAAGTTGGCCTTTAAGACCCAGAATATAATAGTATTTCCCTTTTAGACCTAAACCCTTGAAGGCCTTTGAGGATTACATGATACTATTAATTAACAAAGCTAAAAAACAAAGTGGAGGCAGTGAATAAAGATGTAAAAAAATGAGGATGAGGAAGATGAGGACAAGAGGATTAGAATGGCAGAGATGACAGAGTTGGTAATGGAGGGGAGGGAAGCTGAAAGGGTAGAGTTGGGGTGAATGATGGCAGAGGACAAAGAAGGGGATGAGGACAAAGAGGACAAGGACAAAGAAATGTAAATAGATACTTTTGTGAATGTTAATGAATTTGGTAGATCAAGCAAAGTGAGATCTGGGCTTCTCCAGATACTAGAGATGGAAGTCCATGACCAGTTCTAAGGCATAACCTAGTTCCATTGCAAGTAACCATGAAATTTCTTCATCTGTTCCTATTAAGACTGAACTAACTAGGTCTTGCACAACTCTAGAACTCCAGAGTTGAGGTGAATGGGATGTTAGCTTTACCTTATGTGATGCGCCCTTGCAATGGAATTGTGCTCTGGGATTTTGGGTGAAGGGTTGGAGGTTGGAGGTCCAGGGTCCAGAGGTCTAAGGGTTAGAGGTCTGAGGATCAGAGGGAGGAAAGAGGGCATCAAGCCCTCAATGAAGATTACAGGAGAACGAGAGGAAAGTAGACTTGGTTATCTATGTCAATATTCAAACTGAGGTCTACAGGCAGTAAACTACAGTGTTTTATATATGGGAGGAGAGCTAGATAACTAACTCTGGAGTCAAAGTGAAGTAAGTACTGAAAGTGTCAAGTATTGGCTTTACTGAGTCAAAGCCTCAGGATCATGCTCTAAGTGAGCAATGACATTGGAGTAGTTCTAATACCGAAGGATAAAGCATAAGGAAATATGAGTAGTTCAGAAGAACAGGAATAGAGATAAATGAGAAATGAAAGTTATAGAAATTTACTAATGTAAGTCCAGAAGAAATGAACATAGCAAAAGACAGGAAATAGTCCAGAGTTATACTGGTGTTTGTCTGGAAGGTCCAGAGTTGGCTTTTAAAGCCTGGGGTATTCCTCTCTTATATCTGAACCCTTGAAGACCTTTGAGAATTATGTAGTACTGTTGAATGATGGAGTTGAAGAAAATGGAGCAGAGGTGGCAGATGAAGGCATGAAGGAGGAAGGTAAGGAAGATGAGGACAATGACATCGGAATGGCAGAGGTAACAGAGTTGGCATTGAATAATGGTGGAGGTGGAGACATTGGTGATAGAGAAGAGAAAAGCTAGAAAGGCAGATGATGGAGAAGGGGAAGAGGACAAAGAGGATGAGGACAAGAAAGTGTAATAGATACTTGTGAATGTTAACAGTTTTTGACAGGTCAAGTAGAGTAAGATCTGGGTTTCTCTGAGTACTGGAGATGGAAGTCTGCAACCAATTCTGAAACATGACCTAGTTCAATTGCAAGTAACCATGAACTTTCCTCATCTGTTCCTTCATATCCAGACCACCACACCAAGTACAGGAGTTCGCAGTTTCATTACCTACAATTTATCTTTAAGTCAAGGATTTCTGATATCTCATATTCCGGTTCACCATCAATCTCAACTAGAGGCAGAGGTAATTGTGTATGATTCGGAATGGTATTAGGGATTGCAGGTTCTAGTTGAGAAACATGGAAGACTAGATGCATAGACTTCATGTTCTCTGAGAGCCGGAGAGTAAACGAAACTACACCAGCTTGAGCTATAATTTTATAAGAACCTAGATTTTTTTCAGAGAGCTTCTTGAAGGGGCACATGAAGCGGAAGTATTTTGCCTTGATGAAGGCCTGACTATCAACTTTAAAGTCCAGTGCCAGAGTTTGCTTGGCATCTGCAGGTCCTTGATATCATTGCTAAGCTAGGGCTATTTTATCATGGAGGAGGCTGTAGAGGGAGTCGAGATTGATGGAGTATTCTCAGGCTTGGGTGGAGGTGAGATCACATTCAGGATGGATAGAAATGTTTGGATGATAACCTTTGTTAGCAAAGAATGGGGAAACACCAGTGGTAGTGTTCGGAGCATTGTTGTAGGTGAACTCTATAAGGGGCAGGAGTTTGGACCAGTTATCTTGCTGGTAGTTGCAATAGATCCAAAGGTACTATTCCAGGGTCTGGTTCATTTGCTCTGTTTGTCAGTCACTCTCTAGGTGGTATCTAGAAATGAAGTGGAGTCAGATATCTAAGGCTTTTCTGAGTAAGCAGAAGAAGTGGAAGACAAACTCCAAGCCTTGATCGAAGGTGATATGCATGGGAACTCCATGTTTGGAGAATACATGGAGTAGAAAGAGTTTTGCTAACTCCAAAGATATCATCTTGTTGTTAGTCAGGATGAAAATGCACTATTTGGACAATTTGTCCACAACTACAAGGATGGTGGTATATTCGAAGAACAGAGAGAGTTGTTCAATGAAGTCCATGGAGATTGATTCCATGGCTTCTCTGGAATAGGAAGTTGTTTCAGAAGCCCATAGGGCTTATGTCTGGGGATTTTAGCATGGGCACAGGCTGTATAGGAGGAAACATAGTTTTTAATGAAAGTCTGAATGCCTGGCTAGGTGTATTTGCAGCAGATGAGCTCTAAAGTCTGGTTCTATCTGAAGTGTCCAGAGAGCAAATGGTCATGTTTATACTGGAGGACTTGGAGGTAAAGGTCATCTGCATCTAGGACATAGATGCGATTGTCTAGATGGAGGAAGCCTTTGGAGTCTACAGTCTAGTGGAAGTTGGAGGATTCAGAGTCAGACATGTGGGCAGATGCTAAAGGATCAGAGGGGAGCATAGACAGAATGTTTCTATAAAGGGACTCAATGTTGAACAGTACACTGGCCTGGAGGACTGGTATTGCTAAAATCGTTGCCCTGAGGGACAATGTGAGCTGTTCTCAGGTGAATATGGGTTAGAAATTCTGGGGATTTATAAGCACATAGTCTCTATCCCTCTCTTTGGGATAGATATCCTAGCGTCTAGTAAGGAAGTCAGGTTTTGCACCCAGGTATCTGGGGTAGAAGTGGATAACCATATTGAACTGCGAGAGGAACTCCAACCACTGGGCTTGATGCCAGGTCAGGAGTTTGGTGGTTGTGAAGTATTTCAAGTTCTTGTGGTCTAGGACTACATCAATCGGAGTTCCAGAGTCTTTAAGGTAGTGCTGCCAAGTCTGGAAGGACTCATGAATGGCAAGCAATTCCTTGTCATAGGTGTCATAGTTGAGTTCTGGAGCAGAAAGGGTATGGGAATAGAAAGCTACAGGGTAAATTTCATAATCTAGACATTGAATGGAAAGAATGCCAGTGTTAAGACTGGACTGATGAAGTCCTGCACAACTCTGGAGCTCCAGAGTTAAGGCAAATGGGGCATTGGCTTTACCTTATGTGATATGCCCTTGCAACAGAATTGTGCCCTGGAATTTTGAGTAAAGAATCAGAGGTCAAAGGTCTGGGATCTGGAGGTCTAAGGGTTGGAGGTCTGAGGGTTGGAGATCTGAGGGTTGGAGGTCTGAGGGTTGGGGGTCTGAGGGTTAGAGGTCTAAGGGTTAGAGGTCTAAGGGTTGGAGATCTGAGAGTCAGAGATCTGAGGATTGGAGGGAGGAAAGAGGGTATTAAGCTCTCAATGAAGATCATAGGAGAACGAGAGGAAGGTAGACTTGATCATCTATGTTAATATTCGAACTGAGATCTACAGGCAGTAAACTACAGTGTTTTATATATGGGGAGAGAGCTAGATGACTAACTCCAGAGTCAGAGTAAAGTAAGTACTGGAAGTGTCAAGTGTTGGCTCTACTGAGTCAGAGCCTCAGGATCATGCTCCAAGTGAGCAATGACATCAGAGTAGTTCTAATACTGAAGAATGAAGCATGAGGAAGTATGAGTAGTCCAAAAGAATGAGAACGGAGGCAAATGGAAGATGGAAATCAGAGGAATTTACTAATGTAAGTCTAGAAGAAATGAACATAGCAAAAGATAGGAAATAGTCTGGAGTTATACCAATGTTCGTCTGGAAGTGTCCAGAGTTAGCTTTTGAAGCCCGGGAAATGATAGCCAGTAATGGTATAGTTGGAGGCATTTGTCTTGACAATTATAGAGGAGTTGGGGATCCAATGGGATAGGATGGGGTGGAGGTAAAAGTGTTCTTAAGGTGTTGAAAAGTGGAGTAACAGATGTCATTGAAATTCCATAGAGTACTTTTTTGGGTAAGGTAGGTGAGTGAAACAACAAGTCTGGAGTAGTTGGCAATGAATCTCTGGTAGAAATTAGCAAATCCAAGGAAAGATTGTATATCTCAGACCTTCCAGGGTTTGGGCCAATTAATGATGGCCTTTACCTTTTCTGAGAACATGGAAAGTCTAGTCAGAGAGAGTCAATATCTGGGATACTTGGTGGAGTTAGTGTGGAATTTGCATTTCTCAGGTTTGGTATAAAGTTTATGTTTTTGGAGATGTTGAAGTACTTCCTGGACATGCTCTTTATGCTTTGCATGGTCTTCAGAGAAGATGAGGATATTGTCCAGATAGACGTTGATAGAGATATCAAGGAGATCTGCGAAAATGGAGTTGATGAACTGGTGAAAAGCTGCAAGGGCATTGATAAGACCAAATTGCATGACACACCATTCAAACAATCTGTAGTGCATCCAAAAGAATGTTTTCCACTCATTTCTGGCAGCGATACAAACTAGGTAGTATACATGCCAGAGATTGAGCTTGGTGTAAATCCAAGCACAGCTTGGAGCATCTAGGAGGTCAGAGATGTGGGGGAGTGGGTAGCAGTCCTTCTTTGTGATCTTGTTGAGTCCATGGAAATCTACACAAAGGCAGAGTAAACTGTCTTTCTTGCAGATGAAGAGTACTGGAGTAGCATGAGTGGAGTTGGATGGGTGGATGAATCCCATGGAGAGATGTTGGTCAAGAAACACTCAAAGGGACTTGAGTTCAAATGTGGAGAGGGAATAGGTAGTATCTATTGGTGGAGATGCTCCTTCTTCTAATTTGATCTTCAGGTCAAATTCACAGTGTGGGGCAAGCTTGGATGCCTTGCCCTTGCTGAATACATCTGTGGAATCATGATATTCCAGAGGGACTCTGGAGAGATCAACTGGATTAGAGTCAACAGAGACAGAGCAGAGATTGCTCTCCTATGGGTGGAGTAATAGAGTGAACTGCACTGAGCCCTTGAGATGACAGGCAAGTGTGAAGGCAGGTACACTAGTGAGTGCAATAGATGGTGCCTTGTGGTCATAGGTACACAGTGAATCGGGATTGAAGTCAGCCAGAGAAATGAGTTCCAAGGACTGTGAAGTTGAGCTCGGGTTTGCTAGCATGGGATGCTTGAATGCTTGAAATGAGATACTGCTTGTAACCCAATCAATCAACAGATTGTAGTGGGCAAGCCAGTTGTGTCCTAGAACAATAGAATAAGAACCATCTAGCGAAGTGACATAAAATGTCATCAGAGTGATATCACTAGTCAAAAAATGGATGGAGAGATCAATGGCTTGAGTCACAGAGCAATTTGAGATGCCATCAAACAAACAGAGGGATAGTGGAGGGACGGAGTAGGCTGAAAGTCCATAATGTCAAATCTATAAAGGAATCAGAGAAGCCAGAGTCTATTAACATGGGAAAAGGAGGAATATTCTGGGAGACTAGGAAAATGGAGGGTAGGAGTGATTTCAGATTTGAGAAAGCAGACATGTTGAGTTGAATCTCCTTGGGTGCATAGGAAGAGACAATGCAACCTCCAGTCCATGCAGAGTCACAGAGGTCATGGACTATTTTTTTGCCTTAGTGAAAGCCTCCAGTTTGGTTTCTAGAGTTTCAGTTGTGGCAGCACAGCCTTTGGTTGAGTGGGAGGAAGACTTTGGGCATTTTTTAGCCTTGTGTTCTGCTTGGCTGCAGAACATGCAGAGATTGCCATCAAAGTAGCACTTGTGTTTAGCTGCAGTGAGCTTACCATCCTCCCTAAGCTTGGACAACAAGTCCAATTTAGAAGAAGCGAAGACTCCGGAGTTGTTGGAAGTGCTGGTGGATATCCCTTGGGAATCCTTGGAGATGCTGGAGGAGCCAGCAGATGAGGTGTGGGTTTTGTCAGATGTCTTGAAGATGTTGTGAGAAAGCTTCACCTGGTAGTTAATCTCAGACTTGTGCTCCCAATAGTGCACATTGATGGCATGGGCAAGTTGGCAGAGTTTGGAGAGCATGGAGGGTTTGCCAACTTGCGAGATTTCATCTTTGATGCAGTCTGGAAGGCCGATATAGAAATGGTGCCAGAGAGCACCTTCTCTATAGCCCCAGACTTGCAAAGCTATTCTATTAAATTCCACCACATATCTATTAATCCTTTAACTGTTCTTCATCGTCAAGTAATCTAGTTGGTGCTCCATATCTCCAATGGGGTTATGCAGTTCAAAGTTGGTCTGCAACTCCAGGACAAACTCCTTGAAATTGTCCATCCAAAAGGAATAGAGTATGAGGTTTTCCATCTGGAAAAGGTCTGGTTTGAACCATTCCAGCACTATTTCCTTTAGGTATGATTGGGCAAATATGACCTTGGGGCAATTGGAGACAAAGGCTTTCAGATGGTTTTGAAAATTTAATTCGCATTGGACTAGGAAGACCTGGAGTTTGTGGGGATCTGTTCCATCAAACTGGTCTGGTTCCTGGACTTTTGTCCATTACAAGGGTTCAGAGAATTTCTTTCTTGAAGAGCAGGCAAGAACCTGAATAGTGCCTACCAAGTTAGCAAGCATGCCTCACAGGATGTGTTCTTCTTCATCAGATGAATCGGAGTCAAGGTCATCTGCTGGGAGGTTAGAGTCACTAGGGGGATCGTCTGGATCTACTGGATTGACGTGAATGCTAGAAGTATGAAAGCTGGGGGGATTGGCAGGATCACCAATGTCTGTGAGCTCTTTAGTGTGCACTTCACATAAAGGGAATTGTGGAGGTTGGTGCACTTGAGATGCAGATGGAGTATGCTAATGAGTAGAGAAGCTGAGAAACTGTTCAACAAGGTCAGGGGCATGACAGTTGTTGCTGAAGGCATTGAGAGGGTTCTTGATAGTCCTTGCATGCGACCATGTCATGTGAATCGACATGGTTGGGGATTCCGATGCAAGTGTAAGTTTGAATATACTGTTAAGACTGAACTGACTAGGTCCTGTGCAACTCTGGAACTCCAGAGTTGAGGCAAACGGGGCATTGGCTTCACCTAATATG
The DNA here is from genome assembly GCA_038089055.1 of Tylopilus aff. balloui. Lineage (NCBI taxonomy): Eukaryota > Fungi > Basidiomycota > Agaricomycetes > Boletales > Boletaceae > Tylopilus > Tylopilus aff. balloui. The sequence continues at coordinate 33,284 of JBBPKC010000222.1, forward strand.
ATGTGCCCTTGCAATGGAATCATGCCCTGGGATTTTGGGCAGAGGGTCAGAGATTGGAGGTCTGGGGTCTGGAGGTCTGAGAGTCAGAGATCTGATGGTCAGAGGTCTGAGGGTCAGAGGTCTGAGGGTCAGAGATTTGAGAGTCAGAGATCTAAGAGTCAAAGGGAGGAGAGAGGGTATCAAGCTCTCAATGAAGGTCATAGAAGAACAAGAGGAAAATAGACTTGGTTGTCTATGTTGATATTTGAACTGAGGTCTACAGGCAGTAAACTACAGTGTTTTATATACAGGAGGAAGAGCTAGATAACTAACTCCAGAGTTGGAGTAAAGTAAGTACCAGAAGTGTCAAGTATTGGCTTTACTGAGTCAAAGCCTCAGAATCATGCTCCAAGTGAGCAATGACATCAGAGTAGTTCTAATATTGAAGGATGAAGCATAAGAAAGTATGAGTAGTCTGGAAGAATGGGAATGGAAGACAGAAGTCAGAGGAATTTACTAATATAAGTCTAGAAAAAATGAATAGAGCGGAAAATAGGAAATAGTCCAGAGTTATACTGGTGTTCATCCAGAAGTTCTGGAGTTGGCTTTTGAAGCCTGGGATATAACAGTTCCTTTATATCTGGACCACTGCATTAAATACAGGACTTTGCAGTTTTGTTGCCTACAATCTATCTTTGAGTCAAGGATTTCAGATATCTCATATTCTAGTTTGCCATCAACCTTAACTGGAGGTGGAGATAATTGCATGTAGTTTGGAATGGTATTGGGAATTGCAGGCTCTAGCTGAGAAACATAGAAAACCAGATGCATGGACTTCATGTTCTCTGGGAGCTAGAGGGTGAATGAAACTGCACTGGCTTGAGCTATGATTTCATAAGGATCTAGATTCTTTTTAGAGAGTTTCTTAGAGGGGCACATGGAGCAGAAGTACTTTGCCTTGATGAAAACCTAACTACCAACTTTGAAGTCCAATGCCAAAGTTTGCTTGATATCTGGAAGATGTTTGGATGATATCCTTTATTAAAAAAGAATGGAGAGACACTGGTGGTGGCATTTGGAGCATTGTTATAAGCAAACTCCACAAGGGGTAGGAGTTCAGACCAGTTGTCTTGCTGGTAGTTGCAATAAATC
>JBBPKC010000223.1:0-34334 GCA_038089055.1 Tylopilus aff. balloui
ACTTGACACTTCCGGTACATACTTCATTCCGACTCCGGACTTAGTCATCCGGTTTTCCCTCTGTATATAAACTCTGTAGTTTACTGCCTGTAGACCTCAGTTCGAATATCGACATAGACTATCAATGTAGACGACCGAGTCTACCTTCCTCTCGTTCTCCTGTGACCTTCGCTGAGGGCTTGACGCCCTCTCTCCTCCCTCCGACCTTCAGACCTCCGACCCTCAGACCTCCGACCCTCAGACCTCCGGACCTCAGACCACCGGGCCCCGGACCTCCGACCTCCGACCCTCCGTTCGAAATACCGGGGCACGATTCTGGTGCAAGGGCGCATCACATAAGGTGAAGCCAACGCCCCGTTCGCCCAACTCCGGAGTTCCGGAGTTGTACAGGAGTCCGTCCATTCAGTCTTAACAAGATCACACTATAGACCTAAAGGACACGTTCCAATCAAAGAAAGGACACATCATTCCCCTTTCTCCCCAAGAATAATAAGAAGTTTCTAACTTTGTAGAGAATCAACTATGCAAAGGCTACATCCAACCATCCAAGTCCCCACAAATGTCACCAGTGTTCTTCATACCAAAGAAAGATGGACGCAAGCACATGGTCCAGGATTACTGCTATCTAAACACCCACACCATCAAAAACAACTACCCACTACCATTGATATCCCAACTCGTAGACCAGCTCAAAGAAACAACTCTCTTTACAAGATGGATCTATGATGGGGATATGTCATATCCTGGACTTCAAAAGCCAACTCCGGACCTTCCAGATGAACACCAGTATAACTCCGGACTATTTCCTGTCTTCTGCTCCATTCATTTCTTCTGGACTGACATTAGTAAATTTCTATGACTTCCATTTCTCATTTGCCTCCATTCCTGTTCCTCTGGACTACTCATACTTCCTTATGCTTCACCCTTCGGTATTAGAACTACTCCAATGTCATTACTCACTTGAAGCATGATCCTGAGGTTCCGACTCAGTAGAGCTAACACTTGACACTTTCGGTACATACTTCACTCCAACTCCAGACTTAGTCATCCAGTTTTCCCTTCATATATAAACTCTGTAGTCTATTGCCTATAGACCTCAGTTCGAATATTGACATAGACTATCAATGTAAACAACCGAGTCTATCTTCCACTCGTTCTCCTGTGACCTTCATTGAGGGCTTGACACACTCTCTCCTCCCTCTGACCCTCAGACCTCCAGACCTCAGACCTCTGGACCTCAGACCTCCGGATCCCAGACCTCTAACCCCCGACCCTCCGTTTGAAATACCAGGGCACAATTCCGGTGCAAGGGCATACCACATAAGGTGAAGCCAATGCCCCGTTTGTCTCAACTCTGGAGTTCTAGAGTTGCGCAGGACTTAGTCAGTTCACTTTTAACAGTATATTCGAACTCACACTTGCATCGTAATCCCTAACCATGTCAATCCACATGACACGGTCACATGCAAGGGCTATCAAGAACCCTCTCAATGCCTTAAGTAGCAACCGTCATGCCCCTGACCTCGTTGAACAATTCCTCAGCTTCTCTACTTGTCAGCACACTCTATCTGCATCTCAAGCACACCGGCCTCCGTGATTCCCTTCACCTGGAGTGCACATTGAAGAGCTCACAAACATTGGCGACCCTGCCAACCCCCCTAGCTTTCACACTCCTAGCATCCGTGTCAATCCGGTAGATCCGGACAGACCTGGAGATGATTCCCCTAGTGACTCCAACCTCCTAGCAGATGATTTTGACCCCAATTCATCTGACGAAGAAGAATGCATCCTGTGAGACATGCTCGCCAACCTGGCAAGTGCTATCTGGGTCCTCGCCCGCTCTTCAAGAAAGAAATCCTTTAAACCCTCGCAACGGACAAAAGTCCAGGAACTGGACCAGTTTGACGGAACAGATCCCCACAAACTCTGGGTCTTCCTAGTTCAATGCGAATTAAACTTCCAAAACTGTTCAAAAGCCTTCACCTCTAATCGTGCCAAGGTCACATTTGCCCAGTCATATCTAAAGGGAATAGCGCTGGAATGGTTCAAATCGGACCTTCTCCAGATGGAAAACCCCGCACTCCGTCACCTTTGGATGGATGACTTCAGGGAGTTTGTCCTGGAATTGCAAACCAACTTTGGACCGCATGACCCCATCAGAGATGCGGAGCACCAACTAGACCACTTGATGATGAAGGACAATCAAAGGATCAATAGATATGTGGTGGAATTTAATAGAATAGCTTCGCAAGTCCAGGGCTATGGAGAAGGCGCCCTCCAGCACCATTTCTACAATGGCCTTCCGGACCACATCAAAGACAAAATCTTGCGAGTCAGCAAACCCCCTAGGCTCTCCAAACTCTGCCAACTCGCCCATGCCATCGACGCGTGCTATTGGGAGTGCAAGTCCTAGATTAACCGCCAGGTGAAGCCTCCTCACAACACCTCCAAGATATCCGACAAAACCCACACCTCATCTGCTGGCTCCTCTGGCACCTCCAAGGATTCCCAAGGGAAGTCCGCCAGCACTTCCAACAACTCCGAAGCCTCCGCCTCCCCTAAACTAAACTTGTCATCCAAGCTTGGGGAGGATGGAAAGCTCACTGCAGCTGAATGCAAGCATCGCTTTAATGGCAATCTCTGCATGTTCTGTAGCCAAGCAGGATACAAAGCTAAGGAATGCCCGAAGTCTTCCTCCCGCTCAACCAAAGACCATGCTATCATGACTGAAACTCTGGAAACCAAACCAGAGGCTTCCACCAAGGCAAAAAAATAGTCTGTGACCTCCGTGACTCTGCATGGACTGGAGGTTGCATTGTCTCTTCCCGTGCACCCAAGGAGATCCAACTCAATGCGTCCGCTCTCTCAACTCCGAAATCACTCCTGCCCTCTGTCTCCCTAGCCTCCCAGAACATCCCTCCTTTCCCTGCATTAATAGACTTCGGCTTCTCCGATTCCTTCATAGATTTGACATTTGTGAAGAGGAACAGACTTACAGCCTACTCCATCCCTCTGCTATCCCTCCATTTGTTTGATAGTACCTCGAATTCCTCCATGACTCAAGCCATTGATCTCTCTGTCCGTTTTTTGACCGGTGAGGTCATATCCTGGGCTTCAAAAGCCAACTCCGGATCTTCTGGATGAACACTGGTATAACTCCGGACTATTTCCTGTCTTCTGCTCCATTCATTTCTTCTGGACTAACATTAGTAAATTTCTATGACTTCCATTTCTCATTTGCCTCCGTTCCCATTCTTTCGAACTACATGTGCTTCATCCTTCAGTATTAAAACTACTCTGATGTCACTGCTCACTCAGAGCATGATCCTGAGGCTCCGACTCAGTAGAGCCAACACTTGACACTTCTGGTACATACTTCATTCCGACTCCGGATTTAGTCATCCGGTTTTCCCTCCATATATAAACTCTATAGTTTACTGCCTGTAGACCTCAGTTCGAATATCAACATTGATGACTGTCATATCCGGGCCTCAAAGCCCAATTCCGGACACTCCGGACATACTCCAGCATAACTCCGGACTCTTTTCCGCTTTTCTCTCCGTTCATCTCTTCCGGACTGACATTAGTAAATTCCTATGACTTCCGTTTCTCATTTGCCTCCGTTCCCATTCTTCCGAACTACATGTGCTTCATCCTTCGGTACTAGAACTACTCCGATGTCATTGCTCACTCAGAGCATGATCCTGAGGCTCCGACTCAGTAGAGCCAACACTTGACACTTCCAGTACATACTTCATTCCGACTCCAGACTTAGTTATCCAGTTTTCCCTCCATATATAAACTCTATAGTTTACTACCTGTAAACCTCAGTTCGAATATCAATATTGATGACCAACTTCTGATTCTCTCCCCGTGACCTCTTCTGAGGGCTTGATGTCCTCTCTTTGACCTCCAACCCTCTGACCTCTGACCTTCTGACCTCTGGCCCTCTGACCTCTGGTCCTCCAACCTCCGACCTCTGACTCTCCGCCCGAAATCCCGGGGCACGATTCCGTTACAAGGGCGTACCACATAAGATGAAGCCAACGCCCCATTCGCCCCAACTCCGGAGTTCCAGAGTTGTATAGAAGTCTGTTCGTTCAGTCTTAACAATGACCAACTCCTGATCCTCTCCCCGTGACCCCTTCTGAGGGCTTGATGTCCTCTCTTTGACCTCCGATCCTCTGACCTCTGACCTTCTGACCTCCGGCCCTCTGACCTCTAGCCCTCTGACCTCCGGTCCTTCAACCTCCGACCTCTGACCCTCCACCTGAAATCCCGGGGCACGATTCCGTTGCAAGGGCATACCACATAAGGTGAAGCCAATGCCCCGTTCGCCTCAACTCTGGAGTTCCGGAGTTGCACAGGACTTAGTCAATTCGCTCTTAACAGTATATTCGAACTAACACTTGCATTGGAATCCCCAACCATGTCAATCCGCATGACACAGTCACGTGCAAGGGCTATCGAGAACCCTCTCAATGCCTTAAGCAGCAACCATTGTGCCCTTGACCTCATCGAACAGTTTCTCAGCTTCTCTGCTCATCAGCACACTCCGTCCACATCTCCAGCATACCGGCCTCCACAATCCCCTTCACCCGAAGCGCACATTGAAGAGCTCATGGACATTGGCGACCCCACCAACCCCCCTAGCTTTCACACTCCTAGCATTCGTGTCAATCCAGTAGATCCAGATGGACCCGAAGATGATCCCCCTAGTGACTCTGACCTTCCAGTAGATGATTTTGACCCCAATTCATCTGACGATGAAGAACACATCCCATGAGACATGCTCGCTAACCTAGCAAGTGCTATCCGGGTCCTCGCTCGCTCTTCAAGAAAGAAATCCTATGAATCCTCACAGCGGATAAAAGTCTGGGAACCGGACCAGTTTGATGGAACAGATCCCTGTAAACTCCAGGTTTTCCTAGTCCAATGTGAATTAAACTTCCAAAACCGTCCAAAAGCCTTCACCTCCAACCGTGCCAAGGTCACATTTGCCCAGTCATACCTAAAGGGAATAGCGCTGGAATGGTTTGAACTGGACCTCCTCCAGATGGAAAACCCTGCACTCCATCCCTTTTGGATGGATGATTTCAAGGAATTTGTCCTGGAATTGCAGACCAACTTCGGACCACATGATCCCGTCAAAGATGCGGAGCATCAACTAGATCACTTGATGATGAAGGATGGTCAAAGGATCAATAGATATGTGGTGGAATTTAACAGGATAGCTTCGCAAGTCTGGGGCTATGGAGAAGGCGCCCTCTGGCACCATTTCTACAATGGCCTTCCGGACCGCATCAAAGACAAAATCTTGCAAGTTGGCAAACCCCCCAGGCTCTCCGAACTTCACCAACTCACCCATGCCATCGACGCGTGCTATTGGGAGCGCAAGTTCGAGGTTAACCGCCAGGCAAAGCCTCCTCACAACACCTCCAAGATATCTGACAAAACTCACACCTTGTTCACTGGCTTCTCCGGCACCTCCAAGGATTCCCAAGGGAAGTCTGCCAGCACTTCCAACAACTCCGGAGCCTCTGCTTCCCCTAAACCGGACTTGTCGTTCAAGCTTGAGGAGGATGGAAAGCTCACTGCAGCTGAATGCAAGCACTGCTTTGACGGCAATCTCTGCATGTTCTGCAGCCAAGCAGGACACAAGGCTAAGGAATGCCCGAAGTCTTCCTCCTACTCAACCAAAGGCTGTGCTACCATGACCGAAACTCTGGAAACCAAACCGGAGGCCTCTACTGAGGCAAAAAAATAGTCTGCGACCTCCGTGACTCCACATGGACTGGAGGTTGCGTTGTCTCTTCCTGAGCACCCAAGGAGATCCAGCTCAACACGTCCACTCTCTCAACTCCAAAATCACTCCTACCCTCTATCTCCCTAGTCTCCCAGAACATCCCTCCTTTCCCCGCATTAATAGACTTCGGCTCCTCCGATTTCTTCATAGATTCAACATTTGTGAAGAATGGACTTTCAGCCTACTCCGTCCCTCCGCTATCCCTCTGCTTGTTTGATGGCACCTCGAATTCCTCTGTGACTCAAGCCATCGACCTCTCCGTCCGTTTTTTGACTGGTGATATCACTTCGACAACATTTTATGTCACTCCACTAGATGGTTCTTGTTCTATTGTTCTAGGACACAACTGGCTCACCCGCTACAATCCATTGATTGATTGGGTTACAAGCAGTATCTCATTCCGAGCATCCAAGCATCCCATGCTAGCAAAACCGAGCTCAACTCCGCAGCCCTTGGAACTCATTCCTCCAGCTGACTCCGACCCTGATTCACCACATACCTATAACCGCAAGGTACCATCTATAGCACTCATTAGTGCTTCTGCCTTCACACTCGCCTGTCGTCTTGAGGGCTCAGTGCAGTTTGCTCTGTCACTCCGCCCACGGGAGAGCAATCTTCGCTCCGTTTCTGCCAACTTCGAACCAGTCAATCTCTCTAGAGTTCCTCCAGAGTACCATGATTTCGCAGATGTTTTTAGCAAGGGCAAGGCATCCAAGCTTGCCCCACACTGCGAATTTGACCTGAAGATCGAATTGGAAGAAGAAGCATCTCCACCAATAGGTACTACCTATTCTCTTTCCATATCCAAACTCGAATCCCTCTGAGTGTTTCTTGACGAACACCTCTCCATGGGATTCATCTGCCCATCCAACTCTACTCATGCTGCTCTGGTACTCTTTGTCCGCAAGAAGGATGGTTCACTCCACCTTTATGTAGATTTCCGCAGACTTAACAAGATCACGAAGAAGGACCACTACCCACTTCCCCGCATCTCCGACCTCTTAGACGCTCCAAGCCATGCTCGGATTTACACCAAGCTCGATCTCCAGCATGCCTACCATCTAGTCCGCATAGCTGCTGGAGATGAGTGGAAGACATCCTTCTGGACGTGCTATGGATCGTTTGAATGGCTTGTCATGCTATTTGGTCTCACCAATGCCCCCACAGCTTTCCAGCGGTTTGTCAACTCCATCTTCACAGATCTCCTCAACATCTCTGTCATCGTCTATCTGGACGATATCCTCATCTTCTCTGAAGACTGCGTGAAACACGAAGAGCATGTCCAGGAAGTACTCCAGCGTCTCCGAAAACATGGACTTTATGCCAAACCTGAAAAATGCGAATTCCACACCGACTCCACCGAGTACCTTGGATATCGACTCTCTCCGACTGGACTTTCCATGTCTCCAGAAAAGATAAAGGCCATAATTGATTGGCCTGAACCCTGGAAGGTCCAAGATATACAGTCTTTCCTCAGATTCGCTAATTTCTACTGGAGATTCATCGCCGACTACTCCAGACTTGTCATTCTGCTTACCCGCCTTATCTGAAAGGGTACTCCATGGAATTTCGATGACACCTGTTGCTCCACTTTCCAGTGCCTCAAGGATGCTTTCACCTCTACCCCTATCCTATCCCATTGGATCCCCGACTCCCCTTTGATCGTCGAGACAGACGCCTCTGACCATGCCATTGCCAGCATTCTTTCCATCCAATGTTTGGATGATGAAATCCACCCTATAGCTTTCTACTCCCGTACTCTCTCTGCTCCTGAACTCAACTATGACATCCATGACAAGGAATTGCTTGCCATCCACAAGTCCTTCTGGACTTGGCGGCACTACCTTGAAGGCTCTGGAACTTCGATTGACATAGTCACAGACCACAAGAACTTGGAATACTTCGTAACCACCAAACTCCTGACCTGGCGTCAAGCCTGGTGGTCGGAGTTCCTCTCACAGTTCAATATGGTTATCTGCTTCCACCCCGGATGCCTAGGTGCAAAACCCAACTCCCTCACTAGACACTGGGACGTCTATCCCAAAGAGGGGAATAGGGACTATGCGCTTGTAAATCCCCAGAATTTCCGACCCATATTTACCCGAGAACAGCTTGCGTCATCCCTCAGGGCAACGATTTTAGCAACACTGGTCCTCCGGGCCAGTACGCTGTTCAACATCGAGTCCCTTCACAAAAACATCCTGTCTGTGCTTCCCTCCAATCCTTTAGCATCTGCCCACATGTCCGACTTCAAATCCTCTGACTCTCGCTGGACCATAGACTCCAAAGGCTACCTCCGTCTAGATAATCGCATCTATGTCCCAGACGCAGATGACCTCTACCTCCGAGTCCTCCGGTACAAACATGACCATTTGCTCTCTGGACACTTCGGATAGAACCGGACCTTAGAGCTCATCCGCTGCGAATACACTTGGCCAGGCATCTGGACCTTTATCAAAGACTATGTTTCCTCCTGTACAGCCTGCGCACGTGCCAAGGTCCCCAGACATAAGCTCTACGGGCTCCTGAAACAACTCTCCATTCTGGAAAAGCCATGGAATTCAATCTCCATGGACTTTATTGAACAGCTTCCTCTGTCCTCCAGACATACCACCATCCTTGTAGTCATGGATAGATTGTCCAAACAGTGCATCTTCATTCCAACCAACAACAAGGTGACATCTCTGGAGTTAGCAAAACTCTTCCTACTCCACATATTTTCCAAACATGGAGTTCCCTCACACATCACCTCTGATCAAGGCTTGGAGTTCATCTCCCACTTCTTCTGCTCACTCGGGAAAGCCTTAGATATCTGACTCCACTTCACCTCCAGATACCACCCGGAGGGTGACAGACAAACAGAGTGAATGAACCAGACCCTGGAATAGTGCCTATGGATATATTGCAACTACCAGCAAGACAACTGGTCCGAGCTCCTGCCCCTTGTGGAGTTCACCTACAACAATGCTCCAAATGCTATCACCAGTATCTCTCTGTTCTTCGCCAATAAAGGTTATCATCTAAACATCTCCATCCATTCTGAATGCGACCTTACCTCCGCCCAAGCCTGAGAATACTCTGTCGACCTCAACTCCCTCCACAGCCTCCTCTATGAAGAAATAGCCCTAGCACAGCAATGATATCAAGGACCTGCAGATGCCAAGCGAACTCCGGCACTGGACTTCAAAGTCAGTAGTCAGGTTTTTGTCAAGGCAAAGTACTTCCGCTCCACACATCCCTCTAAGAAGCTCTCCAAGAAAAATCTAGGTCCTTATGAAATCATAGCTCAAGCCGGTGCTGTTTCGTTCACCCTCCAGCTTCTGGAGAACATGAAGTCTGTACATCCGATCTTCCATGTTTCTCAACTAGAACCCGCAACCCCTAATACCATTCCAAATCGCATGCAAACACCTCCGCCTCCAGTCAAGGTTAATGGTAAACCGGAATATGAGATATCAGAAATCCTTGACTCAAAGATAGATCGTAGGCGATGGAACTGCAAACTTCTATATTTGGTGTGGTGGTCCAAATATGAAGGAACAGATGAAGAAACTTCATGGTTACTTGCAACTGAACTAGATCATGCTTCGGAATTGATCGCGGACTTCCATCTCTGGTACCCGGAGAAGCCTGGACCTCACTCTGCTTGACCTGTCAAAATCATTAACATTTGCAAAACTATCTACTACATACCCTCATCCTCGCCCTCTTCGTTCTCTTTCCCTTCTTTGTCCTCCACCATCATCCACTTCAACTCCGCCCTTTCAGCTTCCGTCTCCTTCACTGCCAACTTCTCCACCTTCACCGCTCCGATCTCGTCGTCCTCGTCCCCATCCTCCCCATCTTCCTTGTCCTCCTCACACTCATTGTTTGGGTAGACCTCACTTGTCTTGAGGTCCACCAGTTGGGACACCATGATCATGAGGCAATCGAGTCGCTCCTTGATTGCGTCCCGATGGTCCCAGATCGCCGCCGCAATAATCCGGGTGCACTCCACCATCTCCGACACCCTCTCCACTGTATCCTCTTCAGACCTCGTTTTCTTCTGGGGTCGCTCTGCCTCCTCTGCCTGCCACTTCCACTTTCTCATCGGCTCTATCCTCTTCTGGCCGGGCCGTTCACACCATGCCTTTACATTGCAGCACTTCACACATGATGTCGACTTTCCTGAACCGAGGGTGCAGTCCAGCCCCCGGTCCTCACACCTCCAGCACACTGGCACTGGCTCTGCTCGCCCCTTTCCCTTGCTGGAGCCTTGCTCCCTTGTCACCTGCTCTGCCTATAGTCCATTAGCCTTGTCCACTCACACGTTGGCAGACTTACCCTCCTCTGGGCCTCCGCCTCCACCTCCGCATGTCGCTGCTCAGCCTCCCGCTCTGCCCTCCTCCGGGCTTTCTCCTCCGCTCTCCTCCGCTCCTCCTCCTTTCGCACCTTCATCCGATGCCTCCGCTCTGCCGCCTTCGCATCCTGTTACAATTTTCTTTCTTTATCATCACTTGTTCCTCCTACTCGTAGAACACCCGGGCATGTTCCCCATGTCTTCCTTCCAGGTAGAAGGCGTCCTTCTACTTCTTTCTCCGTCGTCCTTCTCAATCTCCTTGTTCCCTCCTACTCCCCTTAGTCCCATGGCAAGTTTCCATTGATCATTGTTCCTTCTCATTCTATATCCTTCCATGTTGTTCTCTCTCATTAGTCAGCATTCCATTTGTTTCTCTTATGTTCTATAGGTTTCCATTTGCTTAGTCACGGCCTTTATCTCCTACTATTTAAGACTACAAATACTTTCTGTAGACCTCACGTTTAGTCTACGCAATACCACGTATTCATTCATTATCCCTCAGTCTGGACTGTTCATCCAGGAAACCCTAAGTCACTCAACCCTTCAGTCAAGGGAATCCTTCGTTCACTACTAGTGTAATTAAGACAGTGCCTCTTCGTGAGTGCCCCATGCTCGTAGCAGCTCTCTGTCCCAGACCTCACACATAACACATCCCACAGCTCGTTCTCGTCATCAGTGCACTCCGCCAGATGCTCATTGTCCCACTCCTTGATGTCAGCGTACTCAGACATGGTGGTACAGTACTGAGAGGTCCGCAGCGGAATACCAGGACTTTATATCTCACAGGAGATTTCTGCACTTTGCTCCATTTTTTTTTTAACTTCATTAATCAATGGTATCATGTGAACCTCAAGGGCCTTCAAGGGTTCAGGCCTAAGAGGGGGATACTGTCATATCCCAGACTTCAAAAGCCAACTCTAGACCTTCCGAACGAACACCAGTATAACTCCAGACTATTTCCTGTCTTCTACTCTGTTCATTTCTTCTGGACTGATATTAGTAAATTTCTATGACTTCTGTTTCTCATTTGCCTCCATTCCCGTTTCTCCAGACTACTCATACTTCCTTACACTTCACCCTTCGGTATTAGAACTACTCCGATGTCATTACTCACTTGGAGCATGATCCTGAGGCTCCGACTCAGTAGAGCTAACACTTGACACTTCTGGTACATACTTTACTCTGACTCCAGACTTAGTCATCCAGTTTTCCCTCCATATATAAACTCTGTAGTCTACTACCTGTAGACCTCAGTTTAAATATCAATATAGACTATCAATGTAGACGACTGAGTCTATCTTCCTCTCGTTCTCCTGTGATCTTCATTGAGGGCTTGACTGTTAAGACTGAACAGATGGACTCCTGTACAACTCCGGAACTCCAGAGTTGGGGCGAACGGGGCGTTGGCTTCACCTTATGTGGTGCGCCCTTGCAATGGAATCGTGCCCCGGAATTTCGGGCGGAGGGTCAGAGGTCAGAGGTCAGAGGACCGGAGGTCAGAGGGCCGGAGGTCAGAAGGTCAGAGGTCAGAGGTCAGAGGGTCGGAGGTCAAAGAGAGGACGTCAAGCCCTCAGAAGGGGTCACGGGGAGAGGGTCAAGAGTTGGTCATTAATGTTGATATTCGAACTGAGGTCTACAGGCAGTAAACTACAGAGTTTATATACGGAGGGAAAACCGGATGACTAAGTCCGGAGTCGGAATGAAGTATGTACCAGAAGTGTCATGTGTTGGCTCTACTGAGTCAGAGCCTCAGGATCATGCTCCGAGTGAGCAGTGACATTGGAGTAGTTTTAATACTGAAGAATGAAGCACATGTAGTTCGGAAGAACGGGAACAGAGGCAAATGAGAAATGGAAGTCATAGGAATTTACTAATGTCAGTCCAGGCAAAGTAAACAAGAGAGAAAAGCGGAAAAGAGTCCGGAGTTACACCAGAGTATGTCTAGAGTGTCCAGAATTGGGCTGTGAGGCCCGGATATGACATTGATACCCTCTCTTCTCCCTCCAACCCTCAGACCTCTAGACCTCAGACCTTTGGACCCCAGACCTCCAACCCTTGACCCTTCGTTCGAAATACTAGGGCACGATTCTGGTGCAAGGGCACACCACATAAGGTGAAGCCAACGCCCCATTTGCCTCAACTCCAGAGTTCCGGAGTTATGCAGGACTTAGTCAGTTCACTCTTAACAGAATACAACAATGTAGGCATCAAAGAAGGAGATAAATGGAAAGCCACCTTTACATACCACAGAGGATCTTTCAAATCCCTGGTAATGTACTTTGGCCTCACCAATTCACCAGCAATCTTCCAGACCATAATAAACAAAATCCTCATAGACCTCAGTGAACATGTCACAGTCTATATCGATGACATTATGATTTTCACTAATGATAACAAGCAGCTACATGACCAACTTGTCCTTGAAGTGCTAAGAAGATTAGAAGAACATAACCTCTTTGCCAAACCAGAGAAGTGTTCCTTCAAAGTCAAAGAAGTAGAATGACTATTACCTCACAAGAAGTAAAGATGGACAATGATAAAGTAACAGCTGTCCTCAATTGGCTAACACCCACATCCCTCAAAGGAGTAAGAAGCTTCCTTGAATTTGCCAACTTCTACCACCACTTTATACAGGACTACACCAAGATCGCTAGATCGCTTAATGACCTACTAAAGAAAGACATTCCCTTTTATTGGACTGAACCACACTAGGAGACATTTGACCAGCTGAAGCACCACTTCACAATCACCCCCATCCTGCAGTTCCCCGACAATGACAAAAGATTCCACCTAGAAACAGACACCTCAGACTTTGCAACCAGAGCAGTACTCTTCATCAAACATGAAAGCCAGTACTACCCTGTTGCCTATTCATCACACTCTATGTTGCCAGAAAAGAGAAACTACCCCATTGCCAACAAAGAAATACTAAGCATTATCCACACATTAGAATAGTAGAGACACTACCTTGAAGGTACAACATACCCCTTCAAAGTATGAAACAATCATGCCAACCTCCAATGGTTCATGCAATGACAGGACCTCAGCAGAAGGCAAGCACACTGGGCACTGTACCTCTCATGATTTCACCTCACCTGGATACACAAATCAGAAAATACCATGGGCAAACCTGATGCTCTTTCTCACCAAAAAGACCACACCACAGAGGCACAAGACGACAACAAACAAATGTTAGTTATACCACCTGAACAGATCTGGCAGACCACCATAAATGTTATCACTGACTCACAGGACATACTTGCCAAAATAAAGCAGGTGACAGCACTCATAAAAGAGACTGAAATTGTAGAATGGCAAGATAAAGGGTTCACACTCAAGGAAGAAGGAACCATGAAAGATGAGAAAGGACAAACATTAGTATTGAAAAAGAAAAACAGCAATAACAACAATAAAGGCTTAACCCAATGAATCATAACCCTTTACCATGACTCTCCTATTACAGGCCACCCTGGCACAGAGAAAACCACAGAGCTCATCACCCACTTCTATATCTAGCCCAGCCTAGCAGCTCAAGTAAAAGACTATATGTCTAGATGTAACCGCTGCACCCACTTCAAAGGCTCAAACAAATCGCTGGCAGGAAAACTTCACCCACTAGAAGTCCCTGATCTACCATGGGAACACATATCCACAGACTTCATCACAGATTTACCCGAGTCCCATGATCATGACTTAATCCTTGTCATAGTAGATCATCTCTTCAAAGAAGTTGAGTTTATCCCCTGCAGCAAGACCATCACTGCCCTTGAAATTGCATACCTATACCTCACACATGTCTGGAAATACCATGGACTCCCAAAGTCTATCATCATGGGTAGAGGCCTGCAATTCACCTCTCAAGTCACAAAGGACCTTTGCAAACAGCTTGACATTACACCCCCAAGTTATTTACCATGTACCACCCACAAACTGACTGACTGACTGAACAAATCAACCAAGATC
Organism: Tylopilus aff. balloui; assembly: GCA_038089055.1. Classification (NCBI taxonomy): domain Eukaryota; kingdom Fungi; phylum Basidiomycota; class Agaricomycetes; order Boletales; family Boletaceae; genus Tylopilus; species Tylopilus aff. balloui. The sequence continues at coordinate 14,109 of JBBPKC010000223.1, forward strand.
TATAACAGTACCTTCGCTTGTTTGCATCAGAAAAACAGGACACATGGACTAACTGGCTACCACTAGCCCAGTTTGTCTACAATACCAAATAGTAGGCTTTGACCAAGAAGTCACCATTCAAGATCACATGATTCTACAAGCCACACATGGAATTTGAACAAAAAACCACCCATGTACCTGCTGTCAACTCACTTAACATCACTATGGAAACCATGCTACGTGATACCCAAGCCAATATCCTGAAGGCTCAGGAATGCATGAAGCATCAGGCCAATAAACATCACACTGAAGCTCCACCCTACACTATAGGTGACCAAGTCTAGCTAAGCACAGAGAATCTAAAGCTGACCCATGCTTTAAAGAAAGATGGCTAGGACCATATGACATCACTGAACTCAAAGGCACTAATGCAGTGAAACTCAAACTGCTCAAATCCATAAGAATCTACCTCATCATCAATGTCTCCCATATTATACCTTACAAGGAATGGTTGCCACACCAACCCACCTTCCATCCAGGACCCATTACTGTCACCGATGACTATAAACAGGAGTATAAAGTAGACTTCATCGTTGACTCCCACTACAAAGGCAGATGACTCAAATATCTTGTCCACTAGAAAGGCTATTCTAAGGAGAACCAAACCTGGGAATTCAAGGGAAATCTACTCCCTCATGCAGTAGATTTCATCAATGATTTCCACAGAGCCTACCCCTTTACCCCATGCTGCCTTAATGTTATAGAAGCCATCTTCTACAATCTCTTTGCCTATTGCAGCCTTCCTATAATCATCACTCCTAACAACCATCTTCCCTTTGATTGCCTGGAAGTCAATCTTTAGCAAGGGAGTATTGTAATGATTCTTGCCACTTATGCAACAATCTCCCACGCTCATCACTCATGAAATCACAGAGTCTACCAGACATAGTCACATGACCACCACATGACCAAGGGTAAGGCTATGGATAATTCCCATAGCCCAGACCACGAATGTGCCCCTAACACATAACATGTCTCATGACCACAGCCATACGGCTATACAAAATCCCATCAGATCTTAACCATGATCCAACCATGATCTGATCTAGAATTGAACCCTATGACAAGGCATAAGTCATTTCTGTTTCACCTTCGCTTTCACATAACTTATTTCCCATAACCCTATTTGTAATTACTCCTTACATGCACATATATGCAAATCTATACATCAGCACTGACAAAGCACCATCACTGCCTCACCACTGCCTCATCTATGGCTCACTTCCATTTCATATGCACAGCCCATGGGTCTTACACCCAATGGCATTTATTTCTCTTTTCTTATGACTCACACATGACTTGCATGACTACTAGATATAGCCTGTGAGACTTCAACCAGTCTCCTAGACTTATACTCTATATAGATAGATACTACATGTACAAACATATAGAATCTATATAAACCAGCAAGCTCAAGCACTGGAGTCCCCAGTCTTGATCTCTTCTGGATTAGCCCTTAGCATATCTCTCTGAGCTAATCCTTTCGTGACACCTACCCCCTTCTAATCCCCACTTGAAGCATCTCCTATCAAGCTCTCTCTGCTAGTGATCAGTACTGTTAAGACTGAACTAACTAAGTCCTGCATAACTCCGGAACTCTAGAGTTGTGTTAAGAGTGAACTAACTAAGTCCTGCGCAACTCTGGAACTCCAGAGTTGAGGCAAGCAGGGCATTGGCTTTACCTTATGTGATGTGCCCTTGCACCAGAATCATGCCCTGGTATTTCGGACAGAGGGTCAGAGGTCTAAGGTCTAGGGTCCGGAGGTCTGAGGTCCGGAGATCTAAGGGTTGGAGGTCTGAGGGTTGGAGGTCTGAGAGTCGAAGGTCTGAGGGTCAGAGGTCAGAGGGTCGGAGGTCTGAGGGTTGGAGGGAGGAGAGAGGGCATCAAGCCCTCAATGAAGGTCACAGGAGAACAAGAGGAAGATAGACTCAGTCATCTATGTTGATAGTCTATGTCAATATTCAAACTGAGGTCTACAAGTAGTAAATTACAGAGCTTTATATACAGGGGGAGAGCTAGATGACTAACTCTGGGGTTGGAGTAAAGTAAGTACTGGAAGTGTCAAGTGTTGGCTCTACTGAGTTTGTTATGCGTGAGATTTGGAACAGGGAGCTACTATAGGCGTGGGGCACTCACAGAGAGGCGCCGTCTTAATTACGCAAGTAGTGGACAAGGGTACCCTTGGAGTTAAGGGTCAAATGACTTAGAGTGGTTAAGGACAGACAGTCCACACTGAAGAGTGACGAGAGGCTACATGGGATTGCATAGACTAAACGTGAGGTTTACATGGGGTTGTAGTAGCCTTAAATAGTGAGAGAGAGAGACTGTGACTAAGCAAATAGAACACTATGGAATGTGAGAGAAACGGGTAGAATGTAAGAGAACTTTACGGAAGCAGATAGAACATGATAGAAACGAGTTACGCCTTGGGAACAAGAGGGGTAGGGGAGAACATAGAAATGGCGAAGGATGAGGGAGTAAGAAGTAAGAGGATGCCCTCTACCTTGTAAGAAGACATTGGGAATATGCCAGGGTGTTCTACCAGTATAAGAAAAAGGTGACGATAGAGGAAAAGAACTGTAATATTACTCCCTTCGTACACTCGAGTTCCAGACTCGAGTACCCTTTGAACCCTGTCACGCCCCTTTAAGAGAGGGAGTCCCAGAGGAAGGAAGTACACGGATACAGTCATCTGCAAGATGTCCATACTCATCGCAATTTCCACAACGGCGTCTATGGCAATAGCATGCAGAATGTCCCCACATGAAGCAAAAGTTGCACTGGAGGGAGAGGCATTGAGTGCGATAATGTCCTGGTGCGTAGTCATGACAAGAGGCGCATTGATATTGTGGACAGTGGATGCGGAGATGACCTCTATTGCGGCACTGAAAACATATGGTATTGGGAGTGGTGATGGGATTGGTGTGGGGAGGCATAAGGGGGAGGACGTGAGTGGGGAAGGCAAGGATAATGGGGTATCCACCTGACCCTTTATAGGGGGTGTTGGGAGATTCAATGAGGTACCGGACTGGTGCGGGCATGACGTCAACGTGGATAGGTTCCAGACTAGGGGGATGATGAGAGGGAGCCGGGACTGGGATGACAGGGGTCGGGGGTCAGGTATGTTCGAGGTACTTGAGCTGTTGGAGCTCGTGCATGGTGCAGAAGAGAGGCCTGAAATACGGGATCAGAACAGAACGATCCAGGGTACGGATGAAATGAGAGAAACCCTGGTCATGTAGAATGTCCAATAAGCGAGTCAATGTGGCATGTAAGGGTGAAAGCACAATAGAAAGTTCAATAGGTTGGTCGCCCAGTGCTGCTATGGTTAGAGCAACCGTCGTGAGGCAGGTCTGAAGGTAACAAGTGATAAGGTCCAGGCAAAGTAACTCCCCTTCTCGTTCCATAGCGAGCTCGATAGAATGTAAGATATCTGGGGATAATAAAGTGTGGGCTAAAAGAAAATGACGGTGTTCAACAGGAAGAGCAGAAGCGTCAATGGGTCAAGATATGGCACGAAACATATGGGAAGTGGGGGAGTAATTAACATGGGTTGACGTGGGAGACAAGGGTTGGGTAGATGGGTTGGATGTAGGGTTGGACATTGTCTTCGATATGGGCAGTGGTGGGACAGCGAAAAGAGATGGGAGAGACAGGTAATGATGGGGGAGTGGGGAGGGTCTTCGCTTTAAGTCTAAGGGCAAGATAGAAGAGAGTGGCGATAACGCAGATGGCTACAGTATATACTAGAGTGGCAATCAGGAATGGGAGCATGGTAACCAGGGAGTTCATAGTCAAGCTCCTTGTTTATAAGCGGATAATATCTGCTTGGCATTGCTAAGATTAGTTTCGGGTTCCCAGGTATTTTCAGAAGAAGGATACCCTTTCCATGTGGTCAGGTACTGCCATCGGGAGGCAGACCCCCGATGGGCAATTATTCTTTCTACCTCATATTCTTCGTGGTTTTCTAATCTTGTTGGAGGAGGTTTGGGAAAGTTAGGTCTGTGAGTGAAGGTCTCTCTGTAGGGAGTTAGTAGTGATGTGTGGAATACGTCATGGATTTTCCAGGTGGGCGGGAGGTGAAGTTTGTATGCAGTGGGGCTGATGATGGTGGTAATGGAGAACGGCCCATACCTTTTGGGGTTTAATTTGGGTGAGGTGGATTTGAGGCATAAATGTTTGGCTTCCAGCCACACTTGATCACCGATGGTCCAAGGTTTGAAACGTGATGTGATTCGTTGTTTCATAATTAGCTGTGCAGATTGGTGGGCTGTGAGGGCTTTCTTTTAGGCTTCTTCCAGTCAAGATAAGCGGATGTTGAGAGCCAGTAGGTGAGTATTCGGGTGTAGGGGGGGGTAAGCCCTGGGTTTGTAGCCTAAAATCAACAAATAGGGGGAGGAAAGGGTGGTAGAGTGAGTAGCGGAGTTGTGGTGAAATTCGGCGAATGGTAGTAGTCTTCACCATTCGGTGGGATTATCAGTACAGAAGATTCGTAGATATACCTCAAGTTCTTGGTTGACCCTTTCCATTTCTCCATTAGTTTGGGGGTAATAGATGGATGAGAGGCGGAGATCGTATTGGAGAAGTTGAGCTAGCTCCTTTGAGAAGGTGGAGGCAAATTGGGGTCCACGATCAGAGATGCAGATGTCATGGAGACTGTATCTGGGGAAGACGTGTTGTAAAAATAATTCCGCTACCTCTACTGCAGAGATGGATTTAGAGCAAGGGATGAAAATTACCCCCTTTGTAAGACCATGGTCAACCACGACCAAGACAGAGTCTAGGCCGTCGGAGGGAGGAAGGCCGGAGATGAGGTCGATGGAGATTTGCTGAAAGGGGCGCGTGGCCAAGGAGGAGAGGGGGTAGAGAGGGGGGATTGTGGGGTGAGTATTCAGTTTGGCCTGCTGACAAATGGCACAACCCCAGATGTAATTCCGGACGAAGGTGGCAAGTCCGGGCCATCAATAGTCGCATTCCAAGGCTGATTTGGTGCAGAAGTAGCCCATGTGCCCCTCAGCAAGAGAGTAATGAAGGGCAGAGATGAGAGGTAGGCGAGCATCCAGGGGAATATAGAGGCGGTGTTTAAAGAAAAGGCGGCCAGAGTCGAAGTGCCAGTCCAAGAGGGAGGAGCGGGGGAAGAGGGGGGTGTTGCTGGATAGGGATGAGATGGCCTTGAGGATGAGGAGGTCAGAGGCTGAGGAGGCATGGATCTTTTCAGTGAGGGCGAGGTCGAGGGCATTAATGATATGAGGGTCTGGGAGGATGGAGGAGTCTAAGTTGTCAGCAGAGGTATCAACATCATGACATCAGGAGAGGGCATCTGCTGGGGCCATCTGAGTCCCTGGGGTGACCTTCCAGAGGAGATCGAAGTCTTGTAGGAAAAGGCTTCAACATGCTTGTCGTCTGGAAAGTTTGTGAGGATCTTTGATGAATGCTAGGTTTTTATGATCCGTGATGACGGTGATAGGGTGTGGGATGCCTTGGAGGAGGTGTTTCCATTCCTCGAGGGCGAGGATGACAGCAAGGAGTTTGCGATCATAGATGTCATAGTTGTGTTGGGCAGGGAGCAAGGTTTTAGAGAAGTAGGCACAGGGGTGGAGGTCGCCATTGGTGTCAGTTTGTTGGAGGACTGCCTCTACAGCGACCAGAGATGTGTCAGTCATCAAGGTGAATGGTTGGGAGGGGTTGGGGAGTTGGAGTACTGGGGCGTCGACGAATTTGAGCTTAAGGGTGTCGAAGGCATGTTGGTGGGCAGGGAGCCAGGACCAAGAGGTATTCTTAGTGGTGAGTGCAGTCAGTGGGGCTACGAGGTCAGAGAAGTTAGAAATGAACTTTCGATAAAAGTTACAGAATCCAATGAAGGATCGTACGCCCTTTATCGAGTGGGGCGGTTTCCAGTCGTGGATGGCTCGAAGTTTCGTGGGGTCCATCTGTGCAGTGCCTTGACCGATGATCAGTCCCAAAAATTCGATTTGAGGGGTGTCAAATGCGCATTTCAGAAGTTTGAGGGATAATCCAAGTTCTCGGAACTGTTGGAGAACTCTAAGGGTGCGAGCATGATGAGTGGGGATGTCTGTGGAGTGAATGCTGCAATCGTCCATGTAAATTTCTAGCCAGCCTTCAGCGATCATGTCTGCAAAGGAGTGATTCATAAACGCTTGAAAGGTAGACGGAGTGTTATAAAATCCAAAAAACATGACAGTTGGTTCGAAGAGACTGAGGGGGGTGATGAAGGCTGCTTTCCATTGATCTTTAGGTCATAAGCATATGTTGTTGTATCCCCAACGAACGTCAAACTTGGTGAAGATGGTAGATCGCTACATATTTTCCATGAGAGTATTGACCAGGGGGAGGGGGTAGGTATTGCGAATGGTAAAGGAGTTCAAGTATCGATAGTCCTGGCAGGGTCTAAGAGTACCATCTTTCTTTGGGATGAAGAAGAAGGGGGATGCCTGTGGGGAGGTGAATGGAACAATGCAACCAGTTCGAAGATGTTCGGTTATGAATTTGCAAAGCGCCTCCCTTTCAGTGGGGTTGAGGGAGTAGATTTTGGCAACCTTCAGGACGAAGTCATCACATAGTTTGATGGCATGGTCGAAGGGTCAGTGAGGAGATAGGCAGTTGTGGGTCTTTTCCTCAAACACGTCCTGGAACTCTGAGCACCATGCGGGCAGAGTTACTAGTGATGGGTCTTCCTTCTGAGTGAGTTCTGTGGAGATAGTCAGTTTGTTCATCTCAAGAGGTGCGTACGAGAGATGGGGTTCAGTCTCCGGGTTCTTAAGGAGCCAGTCGGCTAAGTGACTGGATGTGGTGTGGATGGGTTGTAGTATAAGGTTGTCGGAGAGGAAGAGGGTGTGTTGAGTCCAGTCAATACAGGGATTATGCTTGGCTAGCCAGGGTGTCCCTAGGATGATGCAAGGTCATCCTAGGTTGGTCACGTAAAGTTTTTTGGTCAAGGTATGGTTTTCGAATTCTAGTTGCAACTTGATCTGCCATTTGATGGTTCCTTTAGAGTTTGTGATTCTGTCTGTGTTGATGGCGATGATGGGTTGGGGGAGGTAGTGCAGTGGGGGATGAAAGTGATGCATGAGGGATTTGTTGATGAAATTTCCTGTGGCTCTGCTATCAATTAGCGCGGTGGTTTCGATGGTTTTGTTCTGGTGTCTGAGGGTAATAGGGAACTGGAGCATTCTGGCATTTCTCAGTCCTAACAGAATGGTATCTACAGGGAGGGGTGACGTCAAGGCAGTCCTCCTTCCTAAAAATCCTCTCAGGGCACTCCCTTTGATCCTTCCCCAGGCGTCCCTTTAAATCCTTCGAAGCAAGTCTTTAGTACATTGAGGATAGCGGTCTGGGGATTTCCCTTTGCTTCGAGGGAGAACAGGTATCACTGTAGGTCTGTGGTGGGAGTAGGGGGAGGTTTTGAGGTGGTGGCAATGGTCTGGATCTTGGTCTGGGGTTGGGATGTCATGCCTCTACAATCCTTGGCGCTGTGTCCTATTCGTCTGCATCTGAAACAAAGTCCTTTGGCTAAGCACTCAGCTCATTCCTTCGGGGTAAGTTACGGTGTTGACGTCCATGGTGTTCGGGTCCCTGGTCGCGGAGGTTGTGATACGGTGTCATGATTTGGTGGTTTGGGCTACATAGGGTTTCTCATGGTCCAAGAGCCCGAGTCGGGTTACCTTGTGAGTATGGAATGCCTTGGCTCAAGAGATCATTTCAGAGATGGTGATGGGGACGATGGGCATGGAAAGGATGTTGGTGACCAACTGGTCATCGAGTCCTCATAGGAACTTGTCAATAAGAACCTTTTCGTCAGTGACTTCTGCGATGGCCATGAGGTTCTTGAATTCGGTGACGAAGGGTTGGAACCCATTGGGCTTATTCTGGTCTTTGTGTTTCTTAATGGCCTGGTGCAGTCAGCCAAGTTTGGAGTATGCAGTGGCCTGTTGGTCATAGGGATAGAAGGTTTTGGAGAAGTTATCCATTACCTTTGAAATGGTCCGATTGGCGGGTAGACATTGGGGGTCTAGGATCTTGCAGTACCAGGCTTCGGCGAAGGCACCAGGTTGAAGGCCTTCCATTCATCCCAAGAAGGCTGCTATCTTTTTGTCGTCAATGTCATATATCTCTGAGTTTACCTAGAAATGGATTTCCATGGCCAGTTGCCATTGGTTTGTGAAAGCGACATTTCCCTTGAACAGAGGTGGGAGGGTGGCCTTGAGTTCAGCGGGTTTTGACGTGGTTGTTGCCATGGGGACTGATGAGGTTTGGGGGTAACTGGGACTGTGGTTCTGGCCAGGGTGATTGCTATATGCCGGTGAAGAGGTACAGGTGATTGTATTGCATAGGGGTTGACCCACGGACTTGGTGACTGTTGGATAATGGTGACAACGGGAGCTTCGTCGTCAGTGGCAATGGGAGAGGGGGTTCTTGGGGTGGTGAACGACATGGTGGAAGTGGGGTGTCTCCTGCTCTGTGGTAGGAGGGAGAGATATAACGTTTAGTCTTTTATTACACGCGAGATTTGGAATGGGGAGCTGCTACAGGCATGGGGCACTCATGGAGAGGCGCCGTCTTAATTACGCAAGTAGTGGACAAGGGTACCCTTGGAGTTAAGGGTCAAATGACTTAGAGTGGTTAAGAACGGACGGTCCACACTGAAGAGTAATGAGAGGCTATGTGGGATTGTGTAGACTAAATGTGAGGTTTACATGGGGTTATAGTAGCCTTAAATAGTGAGAGAGAGAGACTGTGACTAAGCAAATAGAACACTATGGAATGTGAGAGAAACGGGTAGAATGTAAGAGAACTTCACAGAAGCAGATAGAACATGATAGAAATGAGTTACGCCTTGGGAATGAGAGGGGTAGGGGAGAACATAGAAACGGCGAAGGATGAGGGAGTAAGAAGTAAGAGGACACCCTCTACCTTGTAAGAAGACATTGGGAATATGCTGGGGTGTTCTACCAGTATAAGAAAAAGGTAACGATAGAGGAAAAGAACTGTAACAGAGTCAGAGCCTCAGGATCATATTCCAAGTGAGCAATGACATCAGAGTAGTTCTAATACTGAAGGATAAAGCATATGTAGTTTGGAAGAATGGGAATGGAGGCAAATGAGAAATGGAAGTCATAGGAATTTACTAATGTCAGTCTGGGCAAAGTGAACAAGAGAGGAAAGTGGAAAAGAGTCTGGAGTGTCAGAAATTGGGCTTTGAGGCCCGGATATGACAGTATCCCCCTCTTAGACCTGAACCCTTGAAGGCCTTTGAGGATCACATGGTACTATTGAATAACGGAGTTGAAAAAACGGAGTAGAGGTAGCAGACGAAGGCACGAAGGAGGAAGACAAGGAAGACGACATCAAAATGGTGGAGGTGATGAAGTTGGCATTGGATAATGTAGGTGGAGGCATTGGCAACGGAGGAGGGAGAAGCTGGAAGAGTAGAGTTGGCATGAATGATGGCAGAGGACAGAGAGGGAAAGAGGACGAAGAGGGCGAAGATGAGGAAGTGTAATAGATACTTTTGTGAATGTTAGCAAATTGACAAGTCCAGCGAAGTGAGGTCTGGGCTTCTCTGGGTACTAGAGATGGAAGTCCGCGACAAGCTCTGAGGCATGACCTAGTTCAGTTGCAAGTAACCATGAAGTTTCTTCATTAGTCCCTTCATATCCGGATCACTATACCAAATATAGGAGTTTGCAGTTCTGTCACCTACAGTCTATCTTTGAGTCAAGGATTTCTGATATCTTATATTCCGGTTCACCATCAACCTCAACTGGAGGCGAAGGTGATTGCATGCAATTTGGAATGGTATTAGGGGTTGTAGATTCTAGTTAAGAAACATGGAAGACCGGATGTATGGACTTCATGTTCTCCGGGAGCCAGAGGGTGTATGAAACAGCGCCAGCTTGAGCTATGATTTCATAAGGACCTAGATTTTTCTCGGAGAGCTTCTTGGAGGGGCATGTGGAGCAGAAGTATTTTGCCTTGATGAAAACCTAACTACCAACTTTGAAGTCCGGTGCTGGAGTTTGCTTGGTGTCTGCAGGTCCTTGATATTGTTGCTAGGCTAGGGCTATTTCTTCACAGAGGAGGCTGTGAAGGGAGTCGAGGTCAATGGAATATTCTTGGGCTTTGTTAAGACTGAATGGACGGACTCCTGTACAACTCTGGAACTCCGGAGTTGGGGCGAATGGGGTGTTGGCTTCACCTTATGTGGTGCGCCCTTGCAACGGAATCGTGCCCCAGAATTTCGGGCGGAGGGTCGGAGGTCGGAGGTCGGAGGACCAGAGGTCAGAGGGCCGGAGGTCAGAAGGTCAGAGGTCAGAGGTCAGAGGGTTGGAGGTCAGAAGAGAGGACGTCAAGCCCTCAGAAGGGGTCACGGGGAGAGGATCAGGAGTTGGTCATCAATGTTGATATTCGAACTGAGGTCTACAGGTAGTAAACTACAGAGTTTATATATGGAGGGAAAACCGGATGACTAAGTCCAGAGTCAGAATGAAGTATGTACCGGAAGTGTTAAGTGTTGGCTCTACTGAGTCGAAGTCTCAGGATCATGCTCCGAGTGAGCAATGACATCGAAGTAGTTCTAGTACCGAAGGATGAAGCACATGTAGTTCGGAAGAATGGGAATGGAGGCAAATGAGAAACAGAAGTCATAGAAATTTACTAATGTCAGTCTGGGCAAAGTGAACAAGAGAGAAAAGCAGAAAAGAGTCCGGAGTTGTGCCGGAGTATGTCCGGAGTGTCCAGAATTGGGCTTTGAGGCCCAGATATGACAGCCATTGAACAAACAGAGGGATAGTAGAGGGATGGAGTAGGCTAAAAGTCCGTTCTTCTTCACAAATGTTGAATCTATGAAGAAATCAGAGGAGCTGGAGTCTATTAACACAGGGAAAGGAGGAATGTTCTAGGAGACTAGGGAGACAGAGGGTAGGAGTGATTTCAGAGTTGAGAGAGTGGATATGTTGAGTTGGATCTTCTTGGGTGCACGGGAAGAGACAATGCAACCTCCAGTCCGTGTGAAGTCATGGAGATTGTGGACTATTTTTTTGCCTCGATGAAGGCCTCTAGTTTGGTTTTTGGAGTTTCGGTCATGGTGGCGCGGCCTTTGGTTGAGTGGGAGGAAAACTTCAGGCATTCCTTAGCCTTGTGTCCTGCTTGGCCACAGAACATGCAGAGATCACCATCGAAGCAGCGCTTGTGTTCAGCCACAGTGAGCTTACCGTCTTTCCCAAGCTTGGACAACCAGTCCAGTTTAGGAGAAGCAGAGGCTCCAGAGTTGTTGGAAGTGCTGGCGGACTTCCCTTGGGAATCCTTGGAGGTGCCAAAGGAGCCAGCGGACAAGATGTGGGTTTTGTCAGATGTCTTGGAGATGTTGGAAGGAGACTTTGCTTGGCAGTTAACCTCGTACTTGCACTCCCAATAGTGTGCATCAATGGCATGGGCAAGTTGGCAGAGTTTGGAGAGCATGGGGGGTTTGCCGACTCGTGAGATTTCGTCTTTGATGTGGTCTGGAAGGCCATTGTAGAAATGGTGCCGGAGGGCGTCTTCTCCATAGCCCCAGACTTGCAAAGCTATCCTATTAAATTCCACCACATATCTATTGATCCTTTGATTGTCCTTCATCGTCAAGTGGTGTAGTTGGTACTCTGCATTTCTGACAAGGTCATGTGGTCCAAAGTTGGTCTGCAATTCTAGGACAAACTTCCTGAAGTCATTCATCCAAAGGGGACGGAGTGTAGGATTTTCCATCTGGAGGAGGTCTGGTTCGAACCATTCCAGCGCTATTCCCTTTAGATATGACTAGGCAAATGTGACCTTGGCATAGTCGGAGGCGAAGGCTTTCGGACAGTTTTGGAAGTTTAATTCACATTGGACTAGGAAAACCTGGAGTTTGCAGGGATCTGTTTTGTCAAACTGGTCCGGTTCCCAAACTTTTGTCCATTGTGAGAGTTCAGAGGATTTCTTTCTTGAAGAGTGGGTGAGAACCCAGATAGCGCTTGCCAGGTTGGCGAGCATGTCTCATGGGATGCGTTGTTCTTTGTCAGATGAATCAGAGTCAAGATCATCTGCTAGGAGGTCAAAGTCACTAGGGGGATTATCTCCAGGTCCGTCCGGATCTACCAGATTGACACGGATGCTAGAAGTGTGAAAGCTAGGGGGGTTGGCAGGGTTGCCAATGTCTGTGAGCTCTTCAATGTGCACTCTGAGTGAAGGGGATCGCGGAGGCCGGTGTGCTTGAGATGTGGACAGAGTATGCTGACAAGCAAAGAAGCTGAGAAATTGTTCAATGAGATCAGGGGCATGATGGTTGCTGCTTAAGGCATTGAGAGAGTTCTCGATAGCCCTTGCATGTGACTGTGTCATGCAGATTGACATGGTTGGGAATTTCGATGCAAGTGTGAGTTCGAATATACTATTAAGAGTAAACTGACTAAGTTCTACGCAACTCTGGAACTCTGGAGTTGAGGCGAGCAGGGCATTGGCTTCACCTTATGTGGTGCACCCTTGCACCAAAATCGTGCCCCGGTATTTCGAACAAAGGGTCAAAGGTCAGAGGTCCGGGGTCTGGAGGTCTAAGGTCCAGAGATCTAAGGGTTAGAGATCTGAGGGTCAGAGATCTGAGGGTTGGAGGTCTGAGGGTCAGAGGTCTAAGGGTCAGAGGTCTAAGGGTCAAAGGTCTGAGGGTCAAAGATCTAAGGGTCAAAGAGAGGAGAGAGAGCATCAAGCCCTTAATGAAGGTCACAGGAGAATAAGAGGAAGATAGACTTGGTCATCTATGTCATTGATATTCGAACTAAGGTCTACAGGCAATAGATTACAGAGTTTATATACAGATGAAAAACCGAATGACTAAGTCCAGAGTTGGAATGAAGTATACCGGAAGTGTCAAGTATTGGCTCTACTGAGTTAGAGCCTCAGGATCATGCTCCAAGTGAGCAATGACATCAGAGTAGTTCTAATACCGAAGGATGAAGCATAAGGAAGTATGAGTAGTCCAAAAGAACAGGAATGGAGGCAAATAGAAGATGAAAGTCAAAGAAATTTACTAATGTAAGTCCAGAAGAAATGAATGGAGCGGAAAATAGGAAATAATCCGAAGTTATACCGGTATTCATCTGGAAGGTCTGGAGTTGGCTTTTGAAGCCCAGGATATGACAAGTACAGTGCTACCTAATCCCTAGCTGGGTTAGTTGTAACACAGACCTCCAAAACCTGGACCTCTGCCCAAATTCCAGGGCATGATTCTATTGCAAGGGTATACCACATAAGGTAAAGCCAACACCCTGTTCATCTTAACTCCAGAGTTCCAGAGTTGTGTAAAACTTTATCAGTCCAGTTTTAACAAATTGCCAAAAAACAAAGCACCACTCAGGTTACCCCCCATTCTTATAGCCTGCTTCCATCCTCATCCATGTGATAGACCCATGAGTCTGTGAAAAACACCTCATGGTTGTTACCCAGGTTACCCCAGAAGCACCACAAGCAGGCATTGCCAGCATTGCTGTCAAAGTCACTAAAGTTCATTAAACACCTGAAGAAAACTAGGAAGGCAACCCATCTTAAAGCTGCAAACACAAGAAGGTCTTATGCTGGCCATGTAAGGCATGACTCACTGCCTTCTTCACAGACAGTGGAAGTCCTTTCTTAGCATTGACCCCTGAGCATGAGGATAATCCATACAGCAGCCCCACATTTGCATGTGCATTTGACCAGATCCCAAACAAGTTCTCTGACAAGGCACTGTCATTATTTCTGACATACAAGGGTTTTTACCAGATCCTTGGGAAAATGACAATAGATGGCATCTGGGCCATGTTCAAGGACCTATGGGATAAAGCATGCATCATGGAGTGTCAGCAATGAATTGGACAATTTGAATCACTAACATGCTTGCCATAATAGAGACAATGGCCAGTATTGTGGCAAATGGCAGCTTGATCCACTCAGTCAGTGATGGATTGATAACCCAGCTGAGTCTGTGGATGTTTAGGATATGATAACATCATTAAAGCACAAGGCAAGCTCAAAAGACAGTAATAGAACTCACTCACTTCCCATGATGAAGGCCAACATGGAAAGGATGCTCTCAAGGCCTGTCCACTGCTAGAGATGGCCCTTGGTACCATGGAGTATGCATTTGATAACATGTCAGCCAACCATGATGTGCCAATGCTTGAGCTCAACCTCAAGAATCAAGAATGCATCACCCAACACCTTAAACAGATCACATTCAATGCAATTGCATGGACACTGTGGACAAGGCAAGTTCTATCTGTTACAGTTCTTTTCCTCTATCGTCACCTTTTTCTTATACTGGTAGAACACCCTGGCGTATTCCCAATGTCTTCTTACAAGGTAGAGGGCATCCTCTTACTTCTTACTCCCTCATCCTTCGCCATTTCTATATTCTTCCCTACCCCTCTCATTCCCAAGGCGTAACTCATTTCTATCATGTTCTATCCGCTTCCGTGAAGTTCTCTTACATTCTACCCATTTCTCTCACATTCCATAGTGTTCTATTTGCTTAGTCACAGTCTTTCTCTCTTACTATTTAAGGCTACTACAACCCCATGTAAACCTCACATTTAGTCTACACAATCCCACATAGCCTCTCATTACTCTTCAGTGTGAACTATCCATCCTTAACCACTCTAAGTCATTTGACCCTTAACTCCAAGGGTACCCTTGTCCACTACTTGCGTAATTAAGACAGCACCTCTCTGTGAGTGCCCCACACCTATAGCAGCTCCCTGTTCCAAATCTCGCGCATAACACTATCCTGGCCACCTGAGAACAATGTGAGCTTGATAAGAGCTGCTGATATGTGCAAATGGCACACTTGCCACAGGTGCTTCAAGCTAGTTAAAGTACAGCAGAAGCACATTGTGGTATTGGACCCCATTGCAGTCAGCAGCATTGTCAGAAAATACCTTCTTAAGGAGGCATTGGTCGAGAGTGACCTGACAGCACACTTTGAGATTCATCTTGTGAATTGGAAAGGGTGGCAGCACAAGCTTGACAAGGGCGAGAGTGACCTGAGGGGTGTGTATCGATGTCACTATCATGTTGGCCAGCTGCCAGGCCTGCATGATGGTGTGCTTGGCTGCTGAATAACATCGATTAGCTGACAGATCACCGTAGGCAACCACTATCAGCTATACCCACAAACACAGCTGCCTGCATCAGACAGCTTTGTTTGGCTGTCTGTCTGGATGAGATGGCTGGAGGTCTACCACTATGGGCACAAGCTGGACCCAGATGACTGTGTGTTTCCATCAATGGGTGCAATCGGTGTCATGCAGCCTCGCGAGCCACTCTCCCACAACACGGTTCAGAAGTGGATTAATGAGGCAACTGCTGGTGCTGGCATCTGTGGCTTGTTCTCCACACATTGCTTTCGACGAGGTGGGGCCCAATACCATTTCATGTTTACGCCCATCGAAGAACACTGGACCTTGGCCATGGTCTGTTGGTGGGGTGGCTAGGCTGAGAATGAGCATGTGAGAGTCCTTTCCTTGTTGAACAGCCCTACTCCCTCATGCAGTGGTAATGCTGAACTCTCTCGTGCAGCGAGACACCCTCATCCAGTACCTGCTTGATGAGCTTCACATATACGAGACAGACTACAGTGATGTACTCGCACCCGCCTGGTGGACCAGTCATTCATGGGTGAAGCCACCCTTGTCCAACCAGCCTCCATGGAGAATGTTCGGTCAATGGCAGACTCGTTCGACACCAATCTTTCGGACCTGAGGACATGGATGGTTCGCGTCCATGGGGCCATACATGAACTAACCAACGTCATCACCAACAAGGTTCCACGGATGGTGGGTGGGACCACAAGCCTGCCGCTTACTAGCATGGCAGACCCTGGGCCCAATTCGAGGAAAAGACTGACCATCAGGATCCCTCCTCATTCAGTGGCAGTCATGGCACGAACACCTTCCGCTGCACGACCAAGTCAAGAACCCATCGTCACCGCTCACTCAGCCCCATTGTCACTCGAAACTCAGACCAGTACTGGCCACCATGCCACCACCTCGACTCGGACATCAGCACATAGTATCACCACCATGACGACAGACAGTGTACCACACAGCTCACTACCTACCCCAGGCCTTGTCATCCCAGACATCCCCACTGGCAACCCTGATGGCAGTCGTCGTCCAAAGAGTGGGTCTTGGCAAGATATCGTCAAGCACTGGAATGAAGGTGACCCAGCGCTCAGTCTCCATATCCCGCTCAAGGACTGGTTGCCTGGTTGGGTTCATGGCAACAATTGGCTCTTGCATTGAAGTACCAGCAGTGATCATTGATTGCGCTTGAGTTCATCAACAGGTAGGTAGCCTTCCCATTCGCGCCTCTCCCAATGCTTCCCCACTAAGTGCATCTGCACAACAGGTTCCAATCTGACGAGACCAGGTTCCTCGCTGCCTACCCTGAGGCTATGCATGGCCATTGTGCCCTGCTCCGTGCCATCAACGTCGCCCGCCAGGCATGTGGAGATTGTGAGGTGCGGGCATGGAAGGGCATCCAGGGGTCTCGATGACATCCTCCAACTCAGACAAGTCCCATGCTCTCTGAGTCATCGTTGGCAGTCCACCCATCTCACAAGCGTCCTCACCCTGCCTTGCCCAGCCCCACGACAGTTCCACTGGCATCGGTCATGGGGGGAGTCGATCATGATGGAGCTCGACTCTAACCAGCTCGGGCTTGGATCTCATGCCGCACAGTACCATAGCAGTAGTAGTAGCTCACCGTCCGTTTCCCACAACGATCCACTCGTCCTGTCATGTCACGTTCGCTCATGCCCGCTTCACTTGGTCTCACACACTCCTCAATCGCGACAGACCCGGACTCAGACTCAGACTCACGCAGCACTATACCATGGCAGTAGTAGCTTACCCTCCGTCCCCATAACGTAGTGATCCGCTCGGACTCAGACTCGGACTCACGCAGCGCAGTACCATGGCAGTAGTAGCTTACTGTCCATCCCCGTAATGCAACCATCCACCTCGTCCCGTCCCGTCGCGTTCGCTCGCGCCCGCCTCGCTCGGTTTTGACAGTCTTCGAATCGCTCTCACTCCCGGACTCGGCGAACCGACCAACACCACCCTACCCGTCCGGGTCGTCGCCCGACCTGACTGCGTGGGGCAAGCTGCTGGCGCCGAGCACCGCGTCTCGCGGCGAGCGAGCAGGGGAGGCGGCCACCTTGGTGGTGGCGGTGTGGAACCCCGCCGCCCAAAACGGGGAGGGTGACCCGGGCAGGCACGGCGCGGCCAATCAGACGGCGCACCGCCCGTCAATTTCTCGAGATGACCCTGCATCAACACAATCCATAGTGCTATCAAAGTTTGAGGCAATGCACAACATCAAGTCACTGATGCGGCTTTCCGCTCACTTTTCGCGATGCGTGGGCCACGGTTTTTTGCCTGGTTTTGGGGATTACTCGACATCCTTGCTGACCCGAAATCGATGTGACAAATTCTCTTCGTCTTGTCTGCTTTAGTGGCTCCAATACAGCCCTATTTGCAAGGGAACGACCGGCTGCTGGCGATCTGGTATTCGACGATTTGCTTTAGGGCAATATCTTGCCGCCTCGTTACTGAGGAGTCGTCGGGTGATCGTCGGAACCGGCCTGTGAACAAAGAACCAAGTATCTTCCATATCCATCGTCAGTCCAATCGGCAACAACACTCCAGCCCTCTTGGGACGCGTAAGAGACCCTTTCGCTTTGCATCGCCCAGCCTCAGAGTTTGACGAGACTCCATTTATTTTTAGCTCCAAGGTATCAACAAGAACAGGTGATTCCCTGAAATCAAATCTTGGAGGTGCTCCTGACACATCCTCCGCTGAATGGCTGGCTCACCCTTCTCCCTTATCATAGAAAATGCCTGGAATCCGTTGGGCTGTTTCCATCTGTCCTCCATTGGCATTTTGGCCCTCTGAAAGGAGCGCCTCAAGGCATCCATTTCTCACTTAAACTAGCGGTATGACACTTTCGGCAGCTCTACTTTTAGGGCGTGGTGATTCTCAAGGACGACAACAGGCTGATTACTCCCCGAGACCCGCTCCTCGACTACCTGCAAGACTTCTGGCCTCCATTCTCTTGTCTGAAATGAGCAAACAAACTCGTCCGTCCGCCCCCCATACTCATGTCCACCCGACCTCCACATGCGCACATCCTTCCGCGCTCCATGTCCCGCTGGCCAGCTGCCATGGCTGGGGATGGAGTCCGTGCAAAGTATAAGACAATAATCTCTGGTTCACTCGTTCAGTACGGATAAGCTAGAGCTTGTGCTTCTCCTAACCACCCCTCTGCTGCAATCTCTCTGAACGTATGTTTACTCCCTACCGAAGTGAGCTGTGTCACGCACTGGATGAAGGGTGTATGACCTCTCATCGAACCAGGGTTGTCGCATCGCTTCCTGTTGTGGGTTATCCCATATCTCTTCTTTATGCCTAGGTTTTGAAGCACTCGCAGGTGGACGAGGCGCAGTCCAAGAGTGATGGGACCGAGGAAGACAATGAATATGGTAATATGGCCAATAGCCCGGAAGTAAGTGTGTTGATTCCGTGCTCCAGTGCAAGTCTTATTGACACATGGCAGATGCTTGAAATCTCTGCAGACATGCAGTCGACGACGGCAAATGTGTCTTCACCCACAGGAAAGACCCCTCATCTGTGCGGGGTGATAAAGCAGTGCCTATGGTTTGACGAGGAAACCTCGCAGACCTGTGACGCTTGGATTTCCTGTGAAACTGTCCCAAAGCATTTGGGCCTCGCCCATGGTATCAAAGAGATAAAGAGGAATCTAAAGGTCAAGGTCTACTGCGGGTGGAGGGGTTGTGGACAATGGAGGTCACGCAATAATTTCTACCGTCATTTTCAGGAAGTGCACTGGCATCATCCCAGGGTCCCTACCGGAAGTTGAGGGGTGTGCAAGTTGCGTGATCAAGATGTGAGGAAGAACTGAATACTTTTTGTAGATCAGCCCATTCCGTAGCATCGCTTCCTCTCTCCTGGATAGTATAGTGGTTGTCTGTGTATGCATTTTCATTTGTCTGGTGAAGTCCTTAAAGGTGAATCGCGACACATCGATGAGTCACATGATCGCGTCACCTGACGATTTTTGTGGTCGCGCCAGTTCGAGTTTTCCGCCAACGGCCTCGGGCTGATCTTCCCAGCAACGCAATCGTGCGGATTGCGCGAGCAGTAGCAATGCCTTCATTTCTCTACGCCATCTTTCATCCACTACGTACCCTCAACTTGTGGCTCGAAAATGATCCAAAGGCCAGTGTACTAGAGGTCCTGTACCTTCTGACCGTGTTCTCGACCTTCGGCATCTGGTTAGTCTTTGATCGTTATCAAAAGGCACACAACAGTGCCGTGCCTTTCAGACACAACGCGCCCGAAGTATGTTGTCTACCCTTGTTCTATGTCACGCGTCTGACTCTGTCTGCTCAGGCTGCAGACCCTCAATGGCAATCGCTGAGGATTCATAATGCCAACCTTATGTCGCATCTCACCGAACCTGACCTCCTTCCTCACCATTTTATGGGAGGTAGAGACTACATTACGTGCTACGACCCTGCCAATTCGTTACACATCAAGACGGTCATAGCGGACAACGAGCGTGAAATCCAGGCGAAGATACAGCGAGCGAAGCACGCTCAGGTTTCATGGGCACAAACCACTTTCGCTCAGCGGCGCAGAGTGATGCGGAGTTTGCTCAAGTGGCTCGTCGAGAACCAGGAAGCCTGTGCGAGAGTCGCATGCCGCGATACAGGAAAGACTTGTAAGTCTAGTAATTTGAGCAGGGACGCAGTAATGAATCAGTTTTCTCTAGTAATTGATGCTTCCCTTGGCGAAATTCTGACGACATGCTCCAAACTGGAGTGGTTAATCAACCATGGAGAACGTGCTCTACGAACCGAGACAAGATATTCTAATCTGATACTGAGCTACAAGAAATCCCAAGTCGTTTATGAGCCCAAAGGTGTGGTTTGTGCTATCGTATCTTGGAATTACCGTGAGTGGGTTAGGATCGTAAGTGGCATGCTTTCTGATTTAGGTTCGCAGCACTTCACAACGCCTGGTCACCAATCATCGCGTCCATCTTCGCCGGTAATGCCATCGTACTGAAGTGTTCCGAGCACGTTGTATGGTCTACC
>JBBPKC010000224.1:5872-23171 GCA_038089055.1 Tylopilus aff. balloui
CCTAACTACCCTTAAGAGCCCTTAGCACTACCATCGCTACACTCCCTCTCTTTTCACAACCTTGTTACTACTATCAAGTGAGTCTCACTTGGAGCTTCCATATAAGTTGCTTCCTTTACATTGTTGGGCACATTTTGCTCTCAAAGAGATATTCCTTGAATCTTTTTAGAGTTGACCTTTGAGGCCAAGGATATAACACTGTGAGAACACAAGAAATGAAATAGCAGTGAGCATAAATACCAGAATAGAAATACCAAAGACACAGCAATTTACACTCTATAAGAACACAAGAAATGAAATAGCAGTGAGCATGAATGAAAAAATGAAAAGACAAGAGACATAGCAACTTACTCACTATGACAGCACAAGAAATGAAGTAACAGTGGGCACAGATGATAGAACAGAGATATCAGATGCAGCAACTTACCTACTATGAGAACACAAGCAATTAAATACAATAAGCATGGATGGAAAAGCACAAATATTGCTAACATTTACCTATGTAATCAGTGCTTTTAGTTAAATCTCATCTCCAGATTTGTTTTTTCATGCTTATCTTAAGATGTGGAAACTATCCTGCCATTGCTATTTGAGTAACCCTACCATATTTTTCCCAGAATGCCCTTTTACTTTCCTTCTTACTGCATACTTCACACAGATCTCTAGATTTACTTGTTGAGCAGAAACAAGTGGTCTCTCCATTACTTCATTGTCCAGTGCTTCTGCAGTGCTATTTAGCAGTGTGATACAATCTGCCTACTTTTCATGCATTCCTTTAATCTATTAGTTTATTGTATGTCATTAGAAGCTATTGAATACTTACCACTAACATACAAACACCTCTTTGGAGGAAATTCCCTTTTCTGGAGCATGCCAAAGTAATCACATTTGTTGAACATCTCCTTGCATGCTCTGGAGCCAGGGCAAGGGCTTCTTGAATGCTATTTCCTTGCTTTTGAAGCTTACCAAATGCAATGCATCAAATTTAGTGAAAATGGCAATCACAGGCACTGGTGACAACCTTAGTAACGACAAGCATAATCAATCCTGCTTTCCAGTTCCTGTCCCACATTGGGAAAAGAATATCTCCTCTGCCTCGGTGACTGGCCTTGAATGATCCTCCATTGGGATGCAGTACTCAGATGAATGACATAGCTACAGTATAAATATTTGAACCATATAGCATGTAAGTGAGCATCCAGTTTCTTGTTGTCCACACGTTCTGCGATGAATGATTGAACCTTCTGCAGTTCATCTGTCCTACCAGCCTCGGAACCACGGGAATCATGGAAGACAAAGCGGTCGCTGCTTTCAAATGTGATTTCGTGCTCGATTTCATGCTCGCCGCGCTATGGCTTTTCGTCAAGACAAGACTTCCCATATTCAGCGAACGCTCACCCCTAACGTTCCCTGCACGTTCGCGTTGACCTAAATGGGTCTATTAGCCGTATGATGGCTAGTTCGTGAAAAGTGAACTAACCTGGTTGCCGTCGTGATCATGAACAATTGGGGATTCCGTCGTCTTGCAGATCCTCTGGAGGAGTGAGGTTTTGCCAGCATTAGCTCACCCGATGACAAGAATACAGAATCGCGGGAACCTCTTTCTAACGGCAGCAGCACGGTCTGACATGGCTCGAGTACGGTGAGATGTTGATGAACAGCACAACAGGCAAGGACGGGGATGTGTGAGGGTGGACGAGAGATAACAGCGTACGGAAAACAAGCGGACACAGTGCGACGAATAGAGCGGCGAGGGGTGAGGCGCGCTCTTGACATCAGGACCGTGAGGTGGCAGAGAGAGCCGGCGATGGCGCCGCCTCGCTTGTGCACGGACTTTCCTCTAGGAAGTCGCGTGCCCAGACCGACCACCCATGGAGCCTTCTGACGCAGAGCTCAACAGACGTTTGGATTGACTCACGGTCGCATTGAACTTTGACAGGTTGGCAACAGCCTCATAGAACAGCACAATACCAGGGTGATGAACCCAGCCTCTCGGTTGGTCGACATTTGAACCCTCCAACCAGTGCTCGTTGGAAAGTTTTCTCAACGAGCCCCGCCACTCAGTCGACTAAGAGGGGACACAGGGAAATGCGGGTTGATCCCAGCCCAAGAGCCGCGAAGTCATCAAGCCCTGGCTGGGTCCTCTCCCACCGTCTGCTGGCCTTACAGACACTGCAGTCCGCTCCGCTCTGCCATCTAGCCCAGCCGAAGAGCAGGGACCAGTTAAACATTCCGGAAAACTTTGGACGGGAAAAGACGGGGATTAAACCTCGCCAAGGGCAACGGCGAGAAGACCTTCGATTTCAGTCGGTCACAATGCATCTTCGCTACTCATCGCAAAGGTTACAGCGTTCATACTTAGTAGGACGTAACGGGATGGCCACCCTTGTGCTGAGCATTGCTTTGCACTGCGTACCCCACCAAAACGCAGATAAACTAACGCTCGCCTTTGGACTATCGCCGGATCGCCTTCTCAATGCGTTGGGCCGCTTCGACGGATATGGTGAGTTGGTATTAGTCAGCGTTGAAACGTTGACTCACGGCGCGGGTGTCATTGCGTTGTGATCGCCCCGTTGTCCGAGGACCGTTCTCAACGTTCAAACTTGTACTCAAGTCACGCAGGTCGTTCGCACATTAACCGACCAGGTTGATGCAGACACAGTTGTCGCTTCATCCCTGGTCGCTTTCCACTCCAACAAACCGTTGGTACTCCTGAAGACGGTTTGAGGAGTCAGAGGATGGCG
The DNA here is from genome assembly GCA_038089055.1 of Tylopilus aff. balloui. NCBI lineage: Eukaryota > Fungi > Basidiomycota > Agaricomycetes > Boletales > Boletaceae > Tylopilus > Tylopilus aff. balloui. The sequence continues at coordinate 8,617 of JBBPKC010000224.1, forward strand.
GATGACTGATGAAGAAGGAAAATCCGCGTGCTACTCTCCCGACATAGTAGCTGAATCCTATACCTCTGTTCCATCGGGCAGGTACTTGTTTCATCACCAACATCCCAACAGCTGACCATCACAAGCGGTATTACGCAGAATGCCGTTGATCGGAGGATCACTGTCGGCGGTGATAGTAGGACGGGGCGTCCTAGATCGCCTTCTGGTGCGTATGCCAGGTAGCTTAATCGGCTGTTGGCAACTGACGGGTGACATAAAAGCAACAGAATAATGTCTACAGGTCAGACACCGTCCCTCGATATTTCTCATTGTACTGAAAGACGATGGTGGTCCCGCTACCCTCCGAGCTAGAGTCCAAGTTTTGTGTTGCCATTTGGTGAGGGTCTGTGTTCACTTTTCTGGCTATCGCTTAAACGTTCCCACAGTGGAGCAGGTATCGGTGGCCTTGTCCTCGCAATTACAATCGGAAAATACGATCCGTACATACCCATTGATCTATATGAAGTCCACGACTCTATCAATGCTCCCGGTGTGGGGATTTCTTTTTGGAAGCAAACCCACGACGTCATGTCAGATCTTGGGCTGATAGACGAGTTCAAACACATACTTTCACAAGATCTTGAAAGCCGTAGTAAGTAGCAATTTTCGGTTGTGCTGGTGTCAGTCTAAGAACGATATTAGGTCCCAGAATTAGGCGATCGGACATACGTGAAGGCGGATACCTCTGGTATTACTCGGCCAACCGTCGTAAGTCCTCAGCTTTCCAGATCTCCGTCACTAGGATTTGTGAAAAATTACCAAAGACGGGCCTACCACTATGCATCGTCAGCAAATAGTTGCTGTCCTGGAAAAGCACCTTCCAGCCTCATGCACAGTGCATTTAAAGAAGCGGCTCGTCAATTATATGGAACCCGAAGGCGACATGACGTCCCATATTAAACTCGAGTTCGCGGATGGAACCACCGCAATCACCGATGTGCTCATTGGAGCTGACGGAGTTCGCTCGGCGGTTCGTAAGGCGATGTTTGAAGCAGCTTCTAAAGACCATGGGGATGATAAGATCGATCTGAAGCAATATTTCGACGCCAGTTTCACAGGGATATCTATCTACCGCTCTCTCATTCCCGCTGAGCCATTGGCAAAGGAAAGCCCAAAGAATCCTTCGTTAAAGGAATTGACAATAGTGAGTGTTCCATTGCACGGTGTGGGTCTTACACCTCACTCGATCATATAGTTCGTTGGGAAGGGCAGGGTAAATATTTTGGTTTTTCCCCTGAGCCACTATCCGCTGATCCGCTGCTCGCAGTACCTTGTCGCCTATCCGCTTGTCAAAGGCGCGTTCGTCAATGTTGTAGCGATGGTGGGTGACCCTAGTTTAACGGGCACGCACTACGAAGGACCCTGGGTAGCCGATGCGGCCCATGAGGAGCTGGTTGAATGCTTTGACAACTTCGAGCCCGACGTGAGGGCGCTGATAAAGGTGAGTTCCGTCCAGACAAAATAAACCAGGTTGGTCCAAGCCACACACAATGCAGTTCTGCGAAAAGCCATCCAAGTGGGCCCTGCATGTCGTGAAACCACTCCCGTTCTGTGTGCGAAACAGGGTTGCACTCATCGGGGATGCGGTGCGTCTTTCTCAGACTGGCCGTTGTTTGCACGCCTCGCTTATGGACATTCATTTCTGCTACCTAGTGTCATGCCATGTCACCACACTTCGTAGCCGGTGGGGTCTCAGCGATCGACGTACGTCCCCCTATCGCATCGTCGCTTGTTCGTCATTGCTCAAGCGACGTCTGACTTAGGACGCGTTTATTCTGGGTCGGCTAATCGCGCATCCCATGACGTCGCTCTCACGTGTTCGGGATGCCCTGCGTATTTACGAAGAAATTCGGTTCCCGTTCGCTCGTGCCATTGCCAGCTACTCGTTATCGGCTGCATGGATGCACACATTCATGGCTCCGGGCTATTATGACGGGACAAGGGATGGCGAAGATCCGGACGATAGGGGCATCGGATCGTACGAGCGGGAGGGGATGGAGACTATCAAGCAGGAGATTCTCAGACGCTGGAGATTCATTGACGAGTCGAGGAGTGCCCCGCAAGCGTGGGAAGAGGCTGAGTCAAGGCTGAAGGCGCTGGTCGACTAGGGTAACGTTTCCCTCATGTTTCGAGTGTGTCCACGAGTTTGGGTGTGTGCTGTAGGGAAAGCGACTCGTCCGCATGCCGGTCGAGCTCACTCACTCGCTGTCAAATTAGGCCATCTGGACCGTTCTCTTCTACAAAGTTACCCATTCCACGCTATCATTTGAACTCTGAGCCACTAGTACTACGGTGCAGATAAGGCCACTCGCAGACCGTCCTTCTCGTCGAGCGAGTCTGACGCGTCCCACTGAACAATCTCTGTACTTTGGCGGTTCACAGCTGTGGTCATACCTGAAGATGGCAACCATGATTCAATGGACCTGGACCACGCACCCGGAGCTGGGCATATGGTTCAGCTGGCAATCATATCCGCTTAGCATGGGTCCGGTCTCCGGTTCGTGTCCTGGGTGGTCCACTCTTTTTTACCCCTACCGTCCCGCCACGCCGTCCCCTCTGTTTCGATACCGGACGTGTTGGTCACCACCCTATTATCTTCCCTCTCGCACGTTGCATCACCATGTGGTATACGTCAGAGACGTTCGCGTGTACCCCCCGGGGACACTTGCCCTCATTGATATTTCTACAATCGCGCGTGTTACAGACGTCACCAACGTGACGCTCCGATATCCTATCTCTGAGTCCATTTCAGGCGTCAAACGTGCCCCCAGTTGATCAGTGACAGCGGATCACAAGTGAAGCCCGGACGAACATGTGCATGATCGGCCGTCACAAACACACGCACGAGCCATATTGGGCCCATGAACTGTGGATAATCCACTCAACACTGCATGTTCCTGAAGGAACGTGCGCTCGTAGGAACGAATCCCATGAGAAAAGAGCAAATGGGGGGGGATGGGAAAAAAAGTATGGACAAATCCGGACTCGAACCGGAGACCCCCCGCACTCAGCACCATGCTAAGCGGATGTGATAACCAGCTACACCATATGCCCTACGACCAACAACCGGCTGATGCCTTACATCACTTTGACAGAGTCTGTGAGCTGTGAGCTGCCAGTGTGTCCTGTCCCGCTTGCCGTCTCTTCTTCATGTCTACGATTCATCTCAAAATCGAGTTTAGCGGCGGCCTCGAGCTGCTCTTTGGAAACCAGCGCACACACGCGCTCTCCCTCCCCACGCTCGTCCCTGACGCACCCGCATCGCGATCGACGGACGTGACGTACCTCATCCATCATCTACGCACACATCTCCTCACAGAACGCCCCGAGCTGTTCGCCGAGAGGGATACCGTGTACGTCCCCCTCTCCCCCCACCTCTTCTGATTGTCGATGCGATGACCCCCTCCTCCTCTTTCCTCCGTCAGTCGACCGGGCATCCTCGTACTCATCAACGATACCGATTGGGAGTTGGAAGGCGAGGGCGCGTATGAGCTCAAGAGCGGCGACGAGATCGTGTTCATCTCCACGCTGCATGGGGGGTGAACCCGCGCGCCGTCGGTATGCCCGTGTCGCTGTGGTCATCACGAGAGAAATCGGGCGATAGGATCGCAGCAGCGAGTCGGTGGAGCGGGGGGGAGGCTCTTGTTGGATCAAAGAGTTCAGGTCCGAGAGCTCGAGGGAGAGGCACGACGAGGAGGTCTCGCGTTCATACGCTACGTTGTTTGAACTAGTCTACGCCCCGCTCTCTTGCCTCCCTCACGTAGCCCTGCATCAATCCCACCACACGCTTCATATTTTGTCCAAACTTGGCCGAGATCGGAACGACGTCCATGACTGCCAGCTCTGCGTGGGCGTACGTTTCCAATCGCTTCAGCTTTTCCCGTGCCGCGTTTACCGCACACGGGTCCCCGTCGCCCGCGAGCAGATCAGCCTTGTTGGCAATGACGAGTTGCGCCTTGGCACTTATCCCCGGCTGGTACTTGTCCAGTTCCGCGCGCAAAACCTCGAGGTCGTCCCATGGGGCAGGTCCAGCGAGGTCAACGACGTACGCGAGCGCATGCGAACGCTCGATCGACCGCAAAAACGAGTGTCCGAGGCCGACGTCCTCAGACGCACGCGAGATCAGACCAGGGTTATCCGCGATCGTGAACCGGAAGGATTCGAGGATGGAGAACTGATCGAGTGCGGCGGTGCCGTGGTGTTCTGAGGTGCCTGGCTCGGGCGTCGCCATTCGTTCGAGGCGGCGAGCTTCCTCGATCGCGGTTTCTTCAAAGACGTGCATTTCGCGGAGTTCGCCTTCGAACGTACCGTCGTCGGCTACCCGGATGACGCCCAGGACGGGATTCAACGTAGTGAACGCATAGCTCGCCACCTCCGTTTTGGCACGACCGCCCGTGAGGGCACGCAGCAGCGTGCTCTTGCCGGCGTTGGGCATCCCGACGAGCCCCACGTCCGCAATGATCTTCAGCTCGAGCTCGAGCGTGACGCGTTCGCCCTCGTGGCCCTTAGTGGCAAACTTGGGCGAGCGGTTAACGGGGGACAAGAAGTGCGGGTTGCCCAAACCACCAAGACCGCCCCGCGCAATCATGTGTCCCAAGTACTCGGTCCTGCCAAGCGCGAGGGGCGCATCGACGTCCTCGACGACACGCTCGACCTCGCTAAGATCGAGGTGAACGGGTTGGTTCGCTCTCTGCGTGTAAACCCAGCGCCGCTCGCGCTCCTCCCTCCACAGCGCGGCCTCGGCCTGCTTGAACACGTCCCGCTGTACGTTGTCGTCCTGGGAGCGCGGATAATGCACCCATCTGCTATCGAGCATCCTGGTGCGGCGCGCGTCGGGCGCGAGCCCATTGAGTGCCTCCTCCTCAGCCTCCCACTCGTCCTTGGCGCGCCGCGGGTCGTCGCGGGGGAGCTCGCGCACGACGGTGCCGAGCGGGACCTTGATGATCGTCGGTAGTGCGTTGCGCCCATTTTGCCAGGTCCCACGGCCATGCGCGCCGGACTGTGCGCGGACGCGTTTGGGGATTGAGGCGAGGGTGGTGAGCGAGGGCGTAGGGAGGATGTAGACGTCGCCGCCGCGTCCGCCGCTGCCGCCCGAGGGTGGGCCCATGGCCTTGTATTTTTCGCGGTGGAACGCGACGCAGCCATTCCCGCCTCTGCCTTGGAGAGTTGGTGAGGGTGTGAATGGGCGCAGAGAACGAGAGACGTACCGCCGCGGACGCGTATGACGACGTGGTCGAGAAAAGTGTCGCCCTATGTGTCAGTGAGGGCGGACCAGGGTCGGAAGCGATGCGCGACTGACCCCTTGTCGTCGTTTGCGCTCCGTTCTATGGTGCGAGCGGGCATCTGAGGACAGCGGACGACGCAACCTGCAGACTGCTCTGAAGAACATCAAGGGGAGAAAGAAAACAAGGGTAAACATTCCGTATCGCTAAAAGTACTACACGACAAATCCCTAGTCAAACGCACAAAGTACATGTTCGCGGTATCGTACAAAGGAATAAAGCAAAACGATCTATTTATCTTTCTGCATTCAATCCCAACAGCCTGCTCGGAGTCAAGGCATACGGATGCCTGGCGTCCACCTCAACGGACCGCACGGGAGCGGCGCTGGACATAGCGCGAGGGGAGGTGGTGCTCATGCGGAGCAAGAGAGACGCCGCGGTCTCATCGTCTGGGGTATAGACGGGGGATGAGACGGGTGAATGTCTAGGACGCGAGGTAAAGCCGGAGAAGCGTGGCTGGATGTGAGCCGTGGTGGGTGGGAGGAGCGTGCTCGGTGAGGGGAGGGTGAGGACGGGTGGGATCTGGAACCCGGTCGTGGCGGGTGCACAGGTGGCCGAGGTAGGTGGAGTGGGCAGCTGTGTGGCACGGGCTGTGGCTATGGGGTCAAAGACGGGGGAGTGGGAAGGGGTGAGGAGGATGGAACGCTGGTCCTCAGGGAGCCAGGATGAGATGGAAGGGAGGCGGGAGAGGGAGGAGGAGCGAGGTGTGGCCACGTCCTTTGCGTCGCTGTGACGCCTCCTGGCATCTTCTGGGGTAAAGGAGATGGGTTCGCTGCAGCGAGGACAGCCGTCGTGCTCGAGCTGCCGGACCCTGTCCGTGAGATCCTGGAGATAGGCGACTGTGCGGACGAGGATCTCGAGCTTGAACTCCTTTTCGGCAGGCGCCTTTGGCTTTGGACGGGGCTGCTTTGGGTCTGGGTCGCCGTCGTCCGAGTCGTCTGGGTGCGAGTCGGGAAGACGCTTATACTCTGGGGGGACTAGGTTGCGCAGCGTGGCGAGGGCATCATTAATTTTGGTACGGCGCGCCTTCTCGATAAGAGAATGGTTTATCTTGCGCTGGGCCTCGCGGGCAGCACGCGAGAGGGTGCCTGGCCTGCGACCGCGACGCTTTGGGAGAGGGTTCGGCGGTGTGTCTTCGTCCTCGTCGTCGTGGTCTGGGAGCGGGCTAGACGGGGGAGAGACGGCGTCGTCTGGGCGGAGACGCTTTGCCCTGCGGGGTGGGTTGCAAGAGGCGGCGTAGACGTCCATGTGTGGGCCAGCTGGTGCGATGGGACGAAAGGACATGAGAGAGCGGGTGAGTGAGTGAGTGAGAGTGCTCGTGTGCCCCATCTACACCGCGATTGGCCCGTCTCCGCACGTGTGTCCCCGTCACAAGACCGGCTCTCCCTCCTACCCTCCATGCTCATCCATCGCTGCTCCCACATCGCAAGACGCACCCTCAACGCCATGAACCACTCATCCTGCATACGCACAGCCGGCGCACTCATCATAGGGTACACCCCCCATCCCCCCCCATCCCCCTCATCGCTGACCACCCACCACAGCGACGAGATCCTCAACGGCAAGACACTCGACCGTAACTCAAACTACTTTGCCCGCTTTTGCTTCGAACACGGCATAGATCTGTGCGCGTTCCCCTCCACGTCCATCACCCGCTCACCCTTCTCCAGCAAACGCATCGAGGTCATTGCCGACGACGAGGACGAAATGTACGTCCCCCCCTGTCCCCCCGAGTCGCTGCCGAGTACCCCCCAGCATCGAAGCAAGCCGCAGGATGGTCGAACGCTACGACCTCGTCGTCACGTCGGGCGGTATCGGCCCCACCCACGACGGTGCGCCACCCTCTCTCACACCCGTCCCTAGCTCACACCCCACAGATATCACGTACGCCTCCCTCGCCAAAGCATTCCACCAACAACTCAGCTATCACGCAGAAACCTTATCCCGCATGGAAACCTCCATCCGGCTCCGTCCCTCCCCTCTCCAGCAAAACGAGGACCAACGTACCGCCCGCAAGCGCATGGCCCTCTTCCCTGACGCCGCCGAAGTCTTCTTCGTCGCACCCGACCTCTGGGTGGTCCGTTCTCCTTTTATCTTCCGGCATCTTCACCTTTCTCACGCCCTCCCAGCCCGTTGTACGACTAAAAGGAAAGCTCTGCGTGTTCCCTGGTATCCCTTCTCTCTTCCAAAAGATGCTCGATAACCTCGCACAGTTTCTCCCCCTCCCACCGCCACACGCCCGGCCCCATCGCCTACAGGTGTTCACGAGGTACGTTACTCGTCGTATCCCCGCTCTCGGGGGTTCTTATGGCGTCAGTCTGGCGGAGTCATCGATTGCACCTTTCCTGGCCAAGCTACAAGCGCGCGTGAGCTCAGAGGGCATCCGGATAGGTTCATATCCACTCCTCCAACGCGGCGTCTACGTCTCACTCATCGGGGCAAACCGTGATCGCGTCGGTGAGCTCGCAACAGAGGTCGAAAAGGAAATCGAGGGTCGGATAGTCTCCGAGGAGGAAGCAGAAGCAAAGCGACGTTCGAGCGGTGCATGACGAGCCTCGGGGATACCCATATTTTCGTGTGTGCTCGTTGTTTCGTAAATGTTATCGATGAAACCATGTACGTTACGCGTGTACCCCTCTGCTTCTCGTCCAAGTGATCACGTCCCCGCTCAGGCGACTCGGAAAAGGGGAACGCGTACCGCCTCGCTGGCGCGGTGGCCTTCAAGCTGTGCACGTGCATCGTGGGTCACGGTCAGCTGGACGCAACGAGACGGAAAGCACGGACGTGCCATGACTTGGCCCAGGCTTCTCGGCTGTGGGCTACGATGATTGGTGCTCGTTCGAGCAGTGCTGCAGGTCGCGTCGATGGAGAGGCTAGTCGTCCGAATTAGACATACGCGATGCAATGTTCACAAAAAACACGAAACACAGGAAACCCAGATAACACACGCCCCTGAATACCGTGATAGGGAAAAGAAGAACCTGTCCAGAGAGGGGTGGGGGAGAAAGAAGCATTGATCGCATCGGACGCAACTCGAGTCGAGTGCCGGTAGTACTCACTGTTTTTTTTTTCGAAGAGAGAAGGACGTGCCCATCACATCGTGCGCACGACGTCAGGGAAGAGGTACGGCGTCCCTAATCTCGTCGACGATCCCGCGCGCGACGAGTCCCTCGTCCGCCATCCGCTGCAACAGCTCGCCCATCCAGCGCGCGCGCTGCCCCTCGTCTGCGTGCGCCCGCACGTCGTACGCAACGTCGTCGGCACACTCGAGCATCGTCTCGCGCTGATCGCGCGAAAAAACGCCGAGGGAAAAGGTGTGATTGTGCTCGCGCTCGGACGGCCCGTCGACGACAAGCATGTCTGGGTAGACATACTTGTGCACGTCGGCGTCTTCGCGGCGGTGGAGGCGGACGACTTGCCAGACTTCTTCGCCGTCGTTGAAGACGGTGTTGGCCCAGTAGAGGAGGACGGGGCGGAGGTGAGAGCGGGTCGTGCCGGATGCTTGGAGGAAGAGTTCCTTGTCTGATTCGTTGTCAGGATAGGCAGACGACAGCGGGTTGTATTCAAAGGTCAATCTGGTTTGCGGCATGTGGGGGGGTGCGGTTAGGGTTGGATGGAGGGATCCCTCTTGGATTTTTATCTCCTTTGGATTTGTCCGACGCGTTCGCGGTGTTTCATTTGAAGAATCAACATGCGTTATACTTTAACCCTATCGACGTCCTGATGGAGACCCGGTCCAATCCCGAAACGTTGGAGTTTTGCAAGCAGGCCTTTGGCGTAGCATGGGACTCAAGCCCAGTCTAGTCCCTATCTGGACTGTTCGGTTATTGGGCGGAGATATGGAACCGAACTAGCCAGGCCATGCCACCAATCAGAGCACCCGGGAGACATTGCAAGGCCCTAGAGTGGACTCGAGTGGGTCCTTTGCCAGTCCGCATGGTTAGGTCGTGGGCACTATATCGTCCGCCCCAACCTGCCCCAAGGTCATCTCCGTCGGTGAGTATCGGGTTGTGGTGCGTTTCGGTTGCTACACGATCGTGAAGTTGCCCAGGCGATGCACTCAGGCCGTGCGTCGGTAGCACACTCAATGAGCTGAAGAAAAAAATTATCGCGGCGGTTCTCCAGACGAACGAGGCATTGTTGTTGCGTTTCATTTTAGACTGAAAGTCGTCCGCCGCGTTGTTCGCTTCTAATTCCCCTTTAAATACCCCGACCCTCCCGCTCCTCCTTCTTCGTCCATTCCTCTCTCCAACATCCACCATCATGTACGCACTCTCTCTCTTCGCTTCCCTCCTCCTCGCGTCCTCCGTCCACGCCTCCATCTACGTGAGTACTCTCCCTCTCTCCCCTTCCGTCTAACCCCTTGCCCAGGTCACTCAACCCGTTCAATCCACCACATGCACTGGCGGTCAACCCTGCCAAGTCCAGTGGACCGATAACGGTCAGGCCCCTCTCCTTGCAGACATTGGCGAGTGTCAAGTTGGCCTCTACACCGGCCAATTCGTGCGTATCCACCCAACCTGTCGTCTCTTTACCCCGTTTTACTTTGCTTCCCCCCAGATCCTCGCTCAGTCGCTGCAGTCGGTCGACGTCTCCACGACGAGGTCCTTCTCCTTCACGGTGCGTCCATCCTTCATTCGGCTCGCGGACATGGACCTGACATGTCCTAGCCCGACCCTGCTGCCGGTCCCAATGGACAATAGTACGTACATCGCCACATCGTTGATCGGACCCGAACTGACCCCTTCCCAAGCTACCTCGTGTTCACCTCTAACGGCATCAATTACCGCGGCTTCTCAGCCACTTTCACGTCAGTTCCGTTCCGCTACACGAGTCGAGGACTTTCACTGATGCTCATTCCATTACAGCCTGACTGGCCTGACCGGAACGACTCCAGGTGGTGGGTCGTCTACTCCAGCCTCCACCCCGGCCACCGCCTCATCTGCTTCATCCACCACTCCAGGCTCATCCAACTCTGCAACGCCTCCCACCACCGGCACATCCACAGCATCAGGTACTTCCAATCCCGTTGCCGGCACCACTACGCCAACCGCTTCGACACCTCCCGCAGGTACTACCGGCACTCCCGCTCCGACCACGCCCACCGTGACGCCCACTGGCCCATCCACGTTTACGACCCCAACTACGGCCACCTCTGCCAGGACCTCGACGTCTGCCTCTGCTACCCCTACCAGCGCTGCTGGTCGTGTTGGATCATCCATGTCCCTCGGTGGCCTCGCCGCCGTGTTTGTTCTTTCTTGTGTTCTTGCTTTCTAAAGGGTCTCCCCACGATACCATCCTTCATAGAAGACGTGTTGAACGATTGTGGTCTTTTCGTCCTTTTTTTTTCCTGTCATTACTTAAATACCTGGTAGACAAAAAAGTAGTTTTTTGATACCTCCCAAGTTTTTGGTTGTTGTATTATTCTCCCATGAACTTGTTGTCTTGTGCTCCAACGTCTTGGTTTAGTGTACCTCTTGAACCTTGGTGATACCCGCGGGTTAACTCTATTGAATGCTGTGTGATCCCAGCTTGAACACGACGCCGATGTCGATGATCGACCTCAAATCGACCCGCAAACAGAAACAAAAGGAGCCCAAATTTCAGCCCGCTCAGAATGGCGTAGAGCGTCTCAAGACCGTCGTCCGTCGTCTCCCGCCCAACCTACCTGAAGAGGTTTTTTGGCAAAGCGTCCAAGCCTGGGTCACGGATGACTCGGTCACCTGGAAGTCGTATCACCCCGGCAAGCTGCGTACGAAGCGGTACGTTTCCTGCGTTTTTGGGATTAGGAAGGGGCGTGGATCTCGCTCGCGCAGGTTGAACAAGGAGGGCATACCCTCGCGCGCATATATTGCGTTCAAGAGCGAGGCGCAGCTGGTGACGTTCAGTCGAGAGTACGATGGACATGTGTTCAGGGACAAGGCAGGTGCGTTTGCGTGTTCCCCCCTCACTATCGTCGCGTGCACGCGCTACGCTCAAGAGCCCCATCGTCTCATCACCCCTGACGTGCCCCTCCCCTCTGGGATCGCGATGTGCTCTGTCGTGATACACAGGTAACGAGTCACACGCCGTGGTGGAGTATGCACCGTTTCAAAAGGTGCCTACGGAAAAGAAAAAGACCGACGCGCGAAACAACACGATCGATAAAGGTAGACGGGACCGCGTGTGCGACTCATCTGATCTGACACCCCCCCCCCTCTCCTCTCGTTCGTAGACGACGACTACCTCTCGTTCCTCGAGACGCTCCACGTCGGAGTCAAGTCCGAGTCGGCGTCCCTCGAAGCCTTGCGTAAGTCGGTCTCCGAAATATCAGCGTCGTCGTATCGATTCGCTTTTTTTTTGGCGTCCTAGTCGCTGCGTCCCAGCCACCGCCACCTCCGACGACCACGCCGCTTCTCGAAGCCCTCAAAGCGGAAAAATCGGCTCAAAAAGACAAGGAAGCGATCCTTCGTAACCACGCGCATTACAAGGACTCCGCCGTGGGTGGATCGTTGTCGAAAAAGGAAGAGGCCAAGAAGAAGGCGGGGGTGGCCGCCGTCGCCACCCCAGCAAAGGCTGCGAAACCAGAGTCCCCTGCCTCGACGAGCAAGAGAGCGAAAAAGGCAGCTGCGGCTGCACACAAGACGACAACCTTGCAGGACGTACAAGGGCAGGGGTCTGCTTCAGGAAAAGGTCCGCCAGCAGGTGGTACCGCTGCTGCGCCATCGAGCGCGAAACCGCCCGCGTCAGCCTCGGGCGGGGGGGGACACGGGCCGCGACAACGGCCCCCCAGGGAACCACACGGCCGTTCGCACTCGGGCAAGGGCGAGCCTGCGCCCGCGTCTGTCGCCACGTCCGCCGGGCCCGCGACGGCAGACACTACGCCCTCAGGGCCACCACCACCTGCGACGGGCCCTGCTGCTTCAGTGCAGGAGCCATCGGGTCAGCGCAAAAATAGGCCGGTGATTGGGTTGGGACGTCATTTTGAGGCGGCGCTGAACGGTGCTGGTGTAACCGTCGGAGCGGGGCCGGGCTCGGGACCAACCGAGCGGAAGCGGCGCGACAAGGGTGGTGAGAGTGGTGCCGCTGGTACAGGACCTGGACCGACGGCGGCGGTGGCGACAGAGGGGAGTGGAGGCGGCGGCGGCGCTGGTAAGCCGGGAAAACATACACACGCACGTCGAGAGGGGGTTTCGCATTCCCCCGAGGTCGTCCCGAGTATTTTGCAGCGTCCTGCGGAGAAGGCGGGTCTGGACGTGGCGCCCGTGCAACGGCCGCTGTCGCCCCGGGGTCCCGCGGAGCACGGCGAGGGTGGTGGTGCCAGCAGCGGTGGCGCGAGAGGGAATGCGAAGAGGGGAAAGGGGGGGAGGGGACGAAGTGGGTATCGTGGGGGTTGAAATCCCCGGCGTGCGGGGACGACTCTGGTTTCCTCGCTTTTTAGCGTCCACTGGTGACATGGTCCCCGTTTGTTCGCGCGGTAATATGGCTGTGAAGGTCATCCGGGAATCCATCCCTTTACCTAGCGTCCTTGTATGTGTGCATGGTATGGCGCAGTTCTGTCCGCATCTCTCATTGTACGTTTTAGCACCCGGAGCATGCAAACAAGTTTGTACTTTCGTCATGTCCGAAAAGGGAGGACCTATCGGGCAGTACACTCGACAGCTCGCGGTCGTATATATCCAGTGATCGACACGGATAGATTGAAGTTCGGGACAGCGGATCCCCCGGCCCGGAGAGTCATGTAGTAGCAGCCGAAAGGCTCAGCGGATCCACACGACTTCAACTAGGATTCTTTTCGACAACACTGCTGCTGCCATATAACTTATCCGTCGCCTTCGTGGATCCGTCGTGGAGAGCACAGTCGCTTTCAAAAGAACGGGTAACTGATGACGCCATATCAGGTCATCTCGATTACGATGTACATATTTCCAGCGACTGGTAACATTTCGTTTCGCGACAGAATACATCTTTCAACTAACGATGACAAGGGTCTTCCAACGATTGACGATATACAAGTACAGTCTCTTCGTTACGGGATACTTACACTGGCATCGAATGGTCGTTTACCTGATACTCAGGAAGGCGCGAGGGCTGCCACGTGAGGTTTGAAGTGAGGTAAAGATCGAAGTGTGGCATACACACCTTTACATCACGGGAACTGCATTGCGTTCCGTAGGAGAAGTGGATACTGCAGCCGAGGTGCGGGCGATGGCAGACAGGTCAATGTCTACAAGCGATGGTAAGAAGGACCCAATGGATACAAAAGGACATGAGGAGACCTTGGCCTTTGAGAGCAGTCTTCCTGAAGTTTCTAGCGAGGCGCTTCTCCTCTTCGGTGAGGGAGGCGGATCTTCTCTCGGGAGTATGCGCGTCGACTAGGGCAAGCAAGTGAGTGAGATGACGACCGAGGGCAACGGTGAACGCACGTGAGTCCTTCGTGTCTTCTTCAGCGGCAAGTTCTTGGTGTTCGTCCTCGAGTGCGGCTGCCTCAAGGTAGCCCTCGTCGTAGATCCTGCCCCAGTTGTGGTGGCCACCGCCACCCTTGCGGAGAGACTTGTCGAGGCCCGACTTTGACTCGGAGCGGTCCCTTAAGAGGGCGCGGGGAAAGGCGGCACGCTCAGTGCGAGTCATGAGGGGACGGTGAGGGCGAATAAGACGGAGAGGGAGGTGTGAGCAGGAGAGTGGGAGTCCTGGTCCAAGGGAGATTGAACGTTGGTCGAGCTTTTATGCTCCTCGCAACTGCCAGACGCTTCGTGGCCCCGTGACAGCTCTAGGTCCGGCTTTTGGCTCGGACAGTGGCACCTTTGTTTTTATGTCTTACCCTGTGCCCGGCTGGTCTGGTGACCACAGGACCAGGCTCGACACGTTTTCAGGCCTTTTCTCAACGTTAACGCTTCACTATCCCTGCCCCATCGAGACGTCGTACAGTGCGGGGAAGCGTGGGAATCTTTGTCTGATGAACACGTCGTGTGATCATCGTCGCGACAAAGTTAGCCATGTCCAGTCGCCAAGACGATGCCGTCCGGTCACTCCTACAACCGTCTGAGAGCCTCCAATGCACTTTGGACGCGGAAATTGCTGTGGAGGGCCCAACAAGTTTACCCGCAGACCGGGCAGATCCGACAGACACCCCTTTTCGTCGCTGTTTGATCGCCGTTGTCACTCATCGCAACCATTCGCAGGACATAGAAGTGGGCAGGTGAGTGCGATGACCAGTCAATAAAACCATGCTCACCCCTGTTCTCGAGTCTATTT
>JBBPKC010000225.1:0-34074 GCA_038089055.1 Tylopilus aff. balloui
ATGCACAGGATCTTGTTTCAGCGGGGTGTATACCCCTCGGACGACTTTCAGATGGTCAAAAAGTACGGTCAAACCGTGCTCGTCACCCAGGATCTCGCACTGGAAAACTACCTCGATCGGTGAGTCTTAGCCATCCCTCGCAACCAGTTCTACGCGCAGCCAACCGTACCTCTCACAAAAATAAAAAGAATCCTCAAACAGATTAACAGTGCGTCGGGTCACACCCTAACTTCGATTTGACGGAATCTCACCCACGCTGCGCAGAATGGCTCTTGACAGGCTCCGTCACGCAGCTCGTCCTCGCGATCATCTCCAAGAACACCCGGCTACCCCTCGAACGATGGGTCTTTGACATCAACCTCGTCCAACCGCTCGTCGACTCGACAGAACCGTACGTCCACTCCAGTGTATGCGCGTGCGTCGCGTGATGTGATCAACGACAGACCACCCCCGAAACCCGAATCGGAGATCCAGGCAGAGATTCGCTCCATTCTAAAGCAGATCGTCTCCACCGTCACGTTCCTTCCCATCATCGACGATCCCACCGTCTTCAATATCTTGGCCTACACACACGACTCTGCAGATGTACCTGCCGACGAGTGGGTAGACACGGATCCGCTCGCGATCGAGGCGAGCAAGAGTCAGCAAGTCAAACTACGCAGCTTTAGTACGGACGTTCATCGCATAGAAGCTATGGTTGCCTATCGGTACGAGGGGTAGGACGTCACCTTTTTTTTCGATTCCAACGCTTGTCATCGCAATCAGTTGATCTCACATCTGTGTAACCAGTTAATAGTGTCTGGTGGTGACAGGATACTGCGTGTCACTATATGTAAAAAGAATCCGGCCCGACGCGATCAGAATACACGCTCGAAAGGACATCGGTTCGACGGTCGTGAAAGAGTTGTCGCGAACTCTGTGACCTCCGTCCGATGCTTTGTCGATCGCGGATATCGTCTGGATACAAACTAACCCAGGAGGCGTTGAATGGACGTGCTGTAGAACCCATTCAAAAATTCAACACGCTTGGACTTGCCACGTCCAACTTCTGTTACATCGGGGTCACGACCCATCTCGACCTTGTGGCCTTGCCGTCGAGCGATTATTTCCCATAGTTCTTGAACCTCGCCCCGAACCTCGCCCAGCATCAGAATTAGTGTACTCTTGGGGGTAACCATGACGCAGGGCCCCGTTTCTAATGACACAACAACGTCAGTGATGACAGAAGAGGAAGGGGATGTGGAATCAATCGTAGGCGATTGGTGAGCGTATTCTCAAGAATAGGCGTAGCAATGTATAGACGCTTCCAATATCAGACACGCACGAAAACGGATCGGAGAACAGACCTTGTTAGGATTGTAGCTGGCGAGGTAGATCGCTACCGCACCTCCGACTTGATGGACTGGCCGGTACTACAGGATCTAGTATACGTTCCGTAAACTCCAGCATGAGCGCGGAAGACCGAGGCGAACCTACCACCAACGTCTTGCGGAGATGAGGGTGGGGACGAACTCAGTCAAGCGTGGTTTGCGCATCTATACAGAGACCTAGTCAAATGAGGGTCGGTTTGACAACGCAACTATCCTGGGACGAAACCCACCAGTGTGCTTCTGTTTCCCCAGTAGTTGATGTCCTCCAGACAGTTATTCCATCTCAGTCACGCATCTGGTGGTTCCCCACCTCCGAGTTTTCTCTCCTCTCTTTGCACGCTGCAGATTCATACAGGAGAGGCCAACGGAATCTGGCGTATCTGTACATCTCGTCGTACACTCCAACTCTGAATGCGCTCATTCGTTGTAGACGCCACAATCGATCGGTTTCTGAGTGTACTGGCCGTGACACAATTCGTCGCCATCGCTCGAGCCGAAGCGAAGGGAGAGAGCGAACTCGTCTCTGTGTGCATGGAACCGGACAATATCGCTCATCATGTCGTAGGCCTAGCCATGTTCACGCGGATAGATGGCGCGGGATCGTACATTGACAGGGGTCGTCGAGGAGTTGGACAGGAGTGAATGGGTTCATCTCGCGTGCCATGGTATCCCGAACGCGATGCAGCCGTTCGAGTCTGCGTTCGCTCTGCACGATGGTCAAACAGGTTATTGGGTGCGATCTGAAGAATGCTGAATTTGCACGCCTCTCTGCTTGTCATACATCCGTCGGGGACAAGGACAATCCAGATGAGGCGATCCACCTCGCGTCCCCGATGCGGTTTATCGGGTTCCGATCGGTGATTGGGACGATGTGGCCGGTGAACGACGCTAAGGCGAACGAGATCACGTCTGGATTCTACATACATACGCGATGGTTATTTCACGATTAAGCGTATTATCGGGTGCAAATTGAAGGACGTCCAAGGGAATCTGAAGCCATGCACACCATGCAGGCAGCCAGGATGCTAAAGGCCGCGAACGAGAACAAGGGAGCCTTCGTGAGTAAAAGTGCTTGGATGAAATGTTTTGGGACCGCCAGGGATGACAGCAACCTGGTTGTTTGATGCTCCGGGATCACGTACCCAAGCATATGCACAGAGACGCCAGAATGTGGCCCCGGTCAGGGTAGGGAACAACGTGAGATTCTAGGCCCGGAGTAGCGAATACATCTTCCTCTTGCCAGCGAGAGCACCCAAGCTGGGCAGCTCATCGTCACACAGAACGAGGACATCCACAAGCTCTAGCTTCGCCTGCGCGATCCCTGCTGACGCTTGCTTGGCACAGCGGCTCGTTGCATCCGAGCAAATGAAACGAGACGAAGTCCGAATCGGACGGGTTGCCTGTTTCCGCCAGTCTCTCCACGATGTGGGTGATATGTCCATCCAGCATGGAGATGGCCACGCCAGTACGAGCTATGTGCTGTGGGGTTTGCCATTGCGAAGGGTATGAAGGATGCCAGGGCACCGATGAGCGCCAGGAAGGTGTTATCGGCATTTACCACGTGTCGGTGGATCGAAGGGACTGAGCGGGTCGACCAATGAGGGGGATGAACGGTGCGGTGCTCTGTCTGGGTTGAAGGTCGCCGCAACAGGCTCCAGTATTCGGAGGTGAGGTACCTCTGCCCCCCTGCTGGGTAATGCCTGGGGCTGAATAAGATGGTTGTCGACGATCTTGTCCTCGGACCACGAGATAGATGACGATATGCCCTCTCGCACTCCGGCTATACCACAGGTCGGGGCCAACGTCCTCGTCGCGGTCGGGAAGGACGGGAATATAGATACGCGACGCGTCGAACGGTAAACGGGAAGCCATGCGACCGGTGCAAGCTGAGCCGCAATTTCACTGGCCGCACTGACGTTGTCAATGACCACAACGCGCTGCTAACGAGCGGAGAGAAGGCCTATCAACACGGGAGCGTTCACCAATAAGATACTAAATCGTCCTACCTTGTCCTCATATGTCGCCACTTGATCCCCTCTGTCTCCTGGCGTGCAGGGCTTTGACGATCGGTCTGCATAACACCGCCAAGATCCTCAACGCTCGGATAATACGCGTCGTCGTACGGCGCCATCGTGACGACGACTGCGTCCCACTACGCTCCTTGGCTGACCCAAACCTCGCCAATGCCCTCGCTCCAGTCGATCATGACGACCCCCTTGGCAAGCTCCAGCCTCCTCCGCGTGTTCGTTTGTGAGAAAGTGATACCTTTGAAGCGAGCGCATGATCATCACGACGGCCTTTATTCTTTCCGTTTTCAAGCGCACTTGCGAGGTCTTTGGAACGTCTGGGACTCACCTGAGGCTGTCTCGCCATTCCCTTAGTTGCGCGCGCCACGTTCGAGGGGGTTTCATAGGGCCACGAGGACGCAAGGACATTCGCCAGAGACAGCACCAGCTGCGGATCCGCCATTGGGGAGCCGCAGCAATGAAGCGGTGATAGTGAGACACCGCCTTCATCAGAACGCAGTTCGAATGAAGACCATCATCGTCATCACTTCAGTCTAGCCGATTCGGTACACCCGAGCTATTCCCACTCACCGTTACAACCCTCTGACACCATCTCATTGACAGGGTTTGAAGTTTAATGTCGGTTCACGAACAGTTCAGTCATCCGGCATTGTCCCCAGGCCACCGGCAGGCAATCAGGCTAATATCGAGGACCGGGAATGAGTAATTGCACACACAAAGGGGGTATCATTATAATCAGAATCAATACACAATCGTCAGCATACAGTAGATCAAGCCAGAAACTCAACTCAGTAATCCAAACTTCCTAAATGTCTCTGTCCACGTGATCGGGGTCCTCTGAATCCCATCTTCCTTCGACCCACGAAACGTGCCTGGCATTTTGAGCTCTGATAGATCTGATTCGAGGCTCCCGACGTGGGAGTGAGGAGTGTCCGCACGACCAGCCGACGGATCGTTGGTGATTACCGACGCTGTCCTCTGCGTCTCAGATTCTGCCACATGCCCCAAGCTCGGCTGCGCCTGAGGCAAAGCCTGTGTGTTCAACGTGTCGCTACGAGCTTGGTCCTTTGAACCGACCTCATTACCTCCGGTCAAGGAATCGTCGGCAGAAAAAGAACCCTCCGCCTTACCCTTTTCCTCCGTTTCATCCTCCTCGGGTCCTGTAATTTTGACGTTGACGTTGGCGGTCCCTGGATCAGAGCTCCCGAGACTGAGTTTCGTGAATGACTCTGAAATGTCACTTTGGCTTTCGTCATGAGAGGGTGCCTCGCTGCTGATTCCACCTTCAGCCTCGGAACGGATGTGATCCCTTCCCCACCCGCCACTGGCAGTGCTCGATGCACTCGATGATCTAGAGTGTTTGCCGAAGCGGTGCAAGGCGCGTGCAGAGGCGATGGCAGAGCGCCACCGCCTTTTGGCGTCAAAGTGTTCGCGCAAGCCAAGTGCGACATCGTGCTCCGTCGACGCTTCATGCGCTGTCAACCACTAGAATTTTAAACGTCGTGAGCACAGTCAGCATCCGAGAGAGCGAGACGACGGTTTACGTGATTATTGTAGGCTTCAAGCGCGGTCGGTCGTTGTGCTGGATTCGGGTTAAGCATGAGCTTGATGAAGATTTTTGCTGTACGTGTGGTCAGTAACGAAAGATAGATACTACAAGGACTATGCCTTCATCTGATATCTTGCACCAGTAGCGCTCGTGGAACTCGATCCTAGCTTCAGTGGTCTCCTTTATCATTTCTCTCGTATCTTCTGCTCTAAATGGGGAATAGCCGCACAACAAGACATATGTGATGATACTGCGTGACGCTGAGTGTCAGTAGTGATGACATATGGTAAATAAAGTGAGACACACCCCGTCGACCATACGTCAACAGCCTTACTGTGCCCCGTCTTGTTCAAAACTTCGGGTGCAACATAGCCAAAGCTGCCTGCCAGGGAATGCAGCTGTTCCTCTGGCGAGTGCAAGTGTTTGGCGCTGCCAATCAATCTGTGTGTGAACAGATCGCTTGCAAGAAAGGGGATATGAGACATACATTCCAAAATCGGCAATGACGATATCACTGTTCGGATCCTTTGTTCGATAGAGAATGTTCTCTGGTCTGTATCCACGTTTTAGAACGTAACCAGGTAGACACGGGTACACCTACTTGAGGTCACGGTGAACGATGTCGTGTTCATGGAGATACTTCACTCCTGATAATACAGACCTAAACATGACGAGGTGAGAGCCGAGATCACGACGGAGATTTTGAACGAGAAATGAACCTAATGACAGATACAGCATCTTTCTCCGTGAATTTACCCCTCTGCAATATCCGCTCAAAAAGTTCGCCGCCAGTGGCAAGCTCGAAAGAGAGGTAATATTTACTCCTCGACTCGAACCAATCATAGAATTTCACCTAAAAGCGGCGATGTGATGGTCAACTGATGTATCCGAAGGAGAGAGAGCGCAAGAGACGGACGATATTCGGATGACTAAGACCTTTCAAGACTTCCATTTCACACCACACGGCCTCTTCGTTTCCCTTGACTTTTTTCTTGGGAATCACTTTGAGAGCGACCTCCTTCGTGATCACTCCACGCAGGTTCGGTGAAGAGAAACCCGAGGTACGATGCAAAGCTGCGCTGAAAAGGGGAATCATCGAGTGAGAGTGACCTTCAACCGGACTCGGTGTAGGGGATGCGGGTGCACCCAGGCGAGCGATGTCGACCTGGTCCGCAGGGACATGCCAGGTTGCTTTCTATTGAAATGGGGAAACAGAGACGAAAGAAAAGTCAACCGTTGTGTCTCAGATGGAAACAGCCCAGAATGAGATCCTATCCCCCTGTAGTCCAGCCGGCGCAAACGACAGGTATGCGATTTGTAAAGGCAAGTACCATACGACTCACCACAACTTTCCCAAATGTACCAGAACCAAGTACCTCGTGTACCTCGTATAGCTGCTTCTTGACAAAGCTGGGTGGCTGCGGTAAAAGCGCGTCCTTCAATGATAGATGTTTCATGTTCGGATGTTGGGATGTCGTAGGTGATTTGTCCTGCGTTCCAGCAAGTGCTAGTTCCTCAAAAGGAGTAAAACTTGAAACTCGAAGGAAGGTAACCGGTCGCGATGAGGGTAGGGTTGAGGAGAAACAAGACACTGGTTACACAGCAAGTCACGTCAGTGCGCGTCTTGTTTGTACCGCGTCGCATCTTATCGACCACTTCTAGAAAGCGTACAGCCACAGAAAGCACCACAATCTTACAAAGTACCGAAATGGGGAAACAAAAGACGATAGGAGTAGCAAACATCCTCACTCCCTAGTAACATCAAACGAGCTGCCCAAGGCCAACGACCATCCCCACTAGCAATGCAATCTGCCAGTTGTTGGGCCCGCCACTCGCAGTCCCTCTAGATGTCGGGGTCGGGGTGGAGGTAACCGGGGTGACTTGGCCAGTAGCAGTAGTATGAGCTGCGACAGACGTCGCAGAGGCAAAACTGTTGTACCATAATGAGTACGTTGCAAGCGGGGCCAATCTGAACAGTGGAACTTACGCAGAACTGGCGGCCGCAGCATTAAAATTCGTATCACGCATCACACCATTGACGATGTGGACGACACCGTTTGATGTTAATACGTTCGTCTCCACGATTTGGACCTGGTCGGTTCCTCCGACGGATACAAACAGGCCCGTAGAATTGGCAGAGAAAGCGAAATTCTGACCAGCTGCCGACGTGTAGGTCTTCCCTGGTGATATTTCAGTCGAGTAAACTGACGTTCCGTTGATGACCTATTCGACCCAGTTGGAAAAGATTATTGACTAGTGGTGAAGGAGAGCGACAAACATGGTTCAGGAGGACGTCCTGGATCGCTGTCGCATTTTTCGAAATCCCAGCAAGGGAGCTCTGCGCCTCTTGTACACCTGCGTTGTTTGGTACAAATAGAGTGATACCATCGGCGGAGTTTATTGCGTCTAGAATAGAGGGGCCATTAACGAGGCTTGTAGACTGCAGGAAAGCCGCAGTGAGCGAGAGATTATAGGTCGGGTTATTCAAAACGGCGGAAATATTGGGCGGGGGAATCAACACAGAGTCGATTGCCAAAATTGCTGTGCCGTCGTGATTTGTTGTATTCACGACCGTGATGTTCGACCTGAAATTGCGCAAGTCAGAAAGGACAAAAAGGAGACAGTAAATGGATCACCCTTGGTTGATAACGAAAAGAGACCCATTTTCCGCCTTAGACCATACAAGAACTTGAGACTCGTTTCCCTCGAGCCTGACAAGGGTCGAGTCATTGAGGAGAGTGCGCCCAATAGTCACTCTTGGAAACGCCTGTGTCTGGTTGACGAAGTTACCCGAAACAATGTGATAAGAGATAAAATCAGCTAAGGTAGTCTCGTTACTGATGGCTGCAGCGGACACTGGAGAAATTGTAAGGAAGCTGGCCTAATCTTTACAGAGGGACACTCACAGGCTTCGTCCGAGGGGGCAAAAATGGTCTTGTCTCCTTGGGATAGTTGTGCCTGTACCTGTTGACCAATAGTGGTGCTGTTCAAAGACGCTGCAGCATCGGCAAATCGGTCAAGACCACTTGAATTGAGGGCTTGCAAAAGGCCGGTGAGATTACTCTGTGCAAGTGCGAAAGGAATGAAGGCGAGGAATGTTACTACGGAGGCGAACATGGCGAGTCGTAGGAGTAAAGGGGCCCTTTGGTCTCTTTTATTCCTCAGGCTCCTCCCCCGATGACGCAATGCAGAGAGGGGTCATTCAAGGTCAATTGATCGACTCTTGTCGGGACTCGGCAGAAATCTCTACCTGTACACGGAGGGGGTGACGCACTCACTAAGTGTTTTCAACGAAGACAGGGCTGCACAATGCGTGATACCTGAACTCGGCGTCGCAAACTTGCAGTTGGAGAAGCACAGCTCCAAAATTTTTCTCAGATTCATTACCTATCGATGTAGAGGTCACCATCCGTCATTCCCTCTCGTCGTTGGCCTGAAGAGAATATCCAAAGAATTCATAAAAACGGGCTTCAAGAGTCAAAGCTTATTATTTCGGTTCAGTCGTATAAACTTCCCGCGAACTTGCCAACTCGGTAAATGCCGGCGTGTCAAGTTCTTGGCGCCACAGCGGATTTTCTTGACACGTTCCTTGAAGCCCTTAGAAAAGCGTTGGTCCTTCGTTGACTCCTTCCATGGCACGCCGCGCACTTCCTCAAAAATCAGTCATGTTTGGTGCGCCGTCACCGCGACGCGCTCTCAATGGCTCCAGCGAGTCTCTCTTCTCCCGGTTCATCCGGGAGGAAGTGCTTGCTCCAGAAAAAGTCAAGGGGAACATCAACATACTCACAGCGGTGGGCTTATTTGCGGTCGGAGTGTTTGCAGCGCGGACATGGGGGGACCTTCTGGTACCCGCATAGCTGAAGCAAGGGTTTGTAATTGGGTGGCCGCGTCAGTTTGGGCACGACATTCCAGTAGTCCATAATAATGTGAGCGTCACGTCGTACTCGTTCACCAAAATTACTGACCCAAATTCTGTTCAGGATCATTTTCGTTCTCTTCGTTTGTCCATGCAATTGTCCCACGACACACAAAATAGCCATATCCCTGCCCATATGTAACCCTCCGTCATAGAATGGACCACCGCCACCGGAATATCGTGAAACCCTGTCCTCCATGCAACCCTGATTCCCCATTTGACTCGTTCCGACAGTCCCTGGTGATGTTTGAATGCCACAGGATCCCTTCAGTTTGAACGGTCTGCCGTGCTTGTGACGTCGGAGTTGTTGTGGGTCTGGTTTCTTCCTATAACTATTATTAATGGGAAGCAGGACAACCATGCTCAGTTATAGATCAAAATTCTCCATCAGACCATTGTCGGCAGAACTGTTCGTGGTAGTCATGCCACTTTGTGAATAATAGACCCCCAGAACCACTCATTCCCATATATTTCATTGTAGCTGATCGATATGTATCGAGTCGCCGGTGCGGATTTTCGGTTGATGTGTATCGTATTGTATATCGTCAGGAGCAGCCCAAACCTGATACAATATGAGACGTGCGGCACGAAAAAGCTCACAGTATAAGGGGTGGTAGCTACTCAGGAAGGAACAGCGCGCATCACTGTCGTGAGAGCGACGTCCGGAAAAACTTGACCAGCATCTGCTTGTGTTTCATCCAGATGTGTCAACGAAAGCAGGTATGGTCTGCCAGTCATACACTGAGCTCTATCCGGGTCGTAAAGGTTATGTAATTTCATCATCCAGTAGGCTCCATTTTTCAAGCATAAACCTACCTTTCCAAGTATGTCCAGCGCTCGCGTAGACAGTCATTCACCCGTAAGCTCTGTTTCTCGACCGTAAACTTGCCTATCTCGTGCACCCATAGACAAAATGTTCCGAGTCTCAGGCCCTTCCAGGAAACACGTGTACTCTCCTACCCTATGTCCCATGCAAAATCCTTACATCTTTCACCCTTCCTTCTTTGGTTCTATACGTTCGCGCTGACTTTCTGGCATATCTCGCAAGTCCGAACCTCCTCAAACTCGTTTCCAACCTTCACCCGATCGTAGACGTCAGTGGTCTTCTTACTCCTGCGCTCGAGCTCTCCCTCCCTGCCCAGGCCACACCTCATGCTGAGGGTACCGGGGCTTTCTACCTCGCTGAAGGCGGGTCTTGTTCGTTTCGGCCCGTCACGCTCTCTTCCCCCCAAACGAGGGGCCTAACGTCGATTTTGCCCGCACAAACGCTAGTGCACCCCAGAGCAACGTCCTCCTCGGCACCGGGGCGTTCGACAATTTCGTCAAATCCATCACAGTTGAGAGCTATGAGCGACAGATTAAGTTGTAGGCGAGGGTGGCTGGCGGGGACGAGGATGACGTTCAAGCGGTTACTAAGGAGCTGAAGAAGACTCGGTCGTTATTAGGCGAGGCGATCGAAGCAACAGAGGACCTTGAAAGGCTTCACGATAAGGAATGGGGCCAACTGGCCTAGCGCGTCTTAGACCACATTGCTCAGTCCCCTCCTATCGCTCTCGGTGCCGGCACGGAAGGTTTCACCGAAGACTACGCCGTTGTCGAGCTCACAGGTCTGAGATCGAGGCAGCCCTTAAGAGCAACGTGATTGACCTCGGCGCGTTTTGATCAATCTCACCGAGGCCGTCTAGCCTAACCATTATATCTAGAGACGAAGATGTACGAGTTTACACGGAAGGTATCCCCTCGCGTCGACGCCACTACACGCTTAAAGTACCCAGATGACCGCCTCCTTCAGCTTCGAGACCTCACCTCGAAAGACCTGATGTGCGATCCAGACTTGGTTGACCACGACAATCAACCTTGCCTGTTAGTCATAAAGAACGGCAATACCACCGGCGTTACTATAAGTCGCGCTACCGACATTTTCTCCTACGTCCGCGAGTGTTTCAACAACAACACCCACCAAACTTCGAAGGAGTGGGCTATCCTCCCCTGCGACATCGACTCGGGGATCTTCTCCGCCCCTGGTGACTCAGGCTCCATCATTGCTGACGGCCTCCTCACCGGCGGTGCCGGCAAGATAGAGTCCTCGGACGTCACGTACGCAACGCCCTCCTTCTGGCTCTTCCCGCACACCAAAGGAAATAGGTTTCTTAATGCCCACCTCGGTTATGGCCTGGGCGCCGTGACATCGACTAGAACGACATCCATCATTTTGCCGTGTTTGTAACCCTCGGCCGCACTCTTCAAACAATTCGTATTTCTAAATCTGATTGCTGTCAGTGGCCCATCCTGTGGGACACCGACGTCGGGAGCGCTGGCAAGGCGGTGAGAAGCAGAGCCGTCTCGTTCCTTATGCTTCCGCGATCTCTTCTCCTTCCTCCACGCTCCTTTGACTGGTGGACCATTGCATAGGTTCGTCTCTTTTCTCCCTCTCTCTTTATATAACTAACGATCTTGATGCCTAAGCCCTAGCCTAGTGGATTCGTTGTTTGGCAGTAGGCATTTGCAGGCATCGACGCGTCTTAACAGTGACTTCTCGTCTTTCGGACTCCAGTAACTTAACCATGAACTCTCCCTCCTTAATCGATTATGACTTGTTTTAACCCTTTATGTTAAATCGACAATGTTTGACCCACGCATAACGAACCAAAGTTCGACACCTGGGTAAGGTCGACCTGGACACTTAGTACTGTGGCTCTGCGTGGCACTTGGTACACTTCTCGTTTACCACTTCGCCGTTGCGACTCCCTTATATTCTGTCCTTTATTAACTTCTTCCAACTTCGCTTTTCCGACTTCACTCCTATGTAGGCACCATCGTCTGCCAAGATTCGGATGCCGATGTTGACGATGTTGCCTCCTAAGTCTCAGCAATATCATCTTGGATAAAGAAACACGTCGGCCCACCATGCTTAAGACGGTGGTCTACACGAGACCACATCCCTTTCGACAACAAGTTCGGTACCCTCTCCGCTAAAGACGACTCCCTCTCCATGACCATTAACTTTGATCTGATGGGTTTGAATCCTATTTGGGGAACTTAATCCTCCGTGCCTCGTGCCGAGCAGAAGAGAGCCCGCTTGCGCTCAACCATGTCCAGTCCCTTTTCGCCTGTTCGTCAATGACGTCAAGTACAAGACCGTCTTTCCGTCTCTGGTTCTTCCATTTACGCAGCCACGTCTCGCGACCGTCGCCGGTGCGCCTGTCAAATATCTCCGAACGTTACTCTCTCGAATGGTAGCAAGGTTGCTTTGATACAGCCGTTGCTTCTGCATCTAGTTCGACCAGCAAGGCTGGTGCGACCATGGGGTCCTGTCCACACAGTTAACAATCACGCGGCGGCCGAATGGAACGGTCAACTACGGACCTCGTTTGCTTCATTCGATGTGCTCGCTGCCGACTTCACGGGTCGCAACCGTGCGCAGATACTCCGGACTCGCGACGCCAATCAAAATTGTCATTAGCACAGCTCCCACCATCAGCCTGATATTTCACCATGTCCTTGTCGGTGAACACGAGCCAGATGCCCATAGTGACCAGGAGGGCCGACATAAATATGGGGTAGTTTGTAGACTCTCCACCAGCTAGGCTTCTGTGGAGCCAGGTCCTCTGGGTCAGCAGCGTCTTGGGGCACGGTAAGTGTGGTGAATGCTTTTTTTATCCGTGCCGAATGCGGTGGATGACAGGTGGATGAGATACTGCGCAACAGTTGGGAGTTAGGTGCGAAAGAGAGATCGCGAGAACAGTCTTGCCGGGCGTTGGGGGTCTGCGTACACAGACGACGGAAATTAATGGGCTGAATCGCACCTGGGCATGCTGCAGTCATATATACCCCCCTTAGCCAGCACACTGGCCGCACGGTGTGTCAAAATAAGTCGTTCTGCCAGGGCCACATCATGCCCCATCAATGCTGCAGTGGCTGCAGTCGGAAAGAGGATGCGGCCAGCAGCACACGCATCTCAATTCCAGTAGACACGTGCGCAGCTCGTCAACTTACTAGCTGTGACTTGAATGAGGATGCTCACATCCATCTCGTGATATCAGCGTTGCGTCAGGCCAATCTCGGTAATACTTCAAGTTACCCACAGATCAATGTTTGTTCATGTTAGTGACTTCGACTGTTACTGTAGAGGGTCGGAAAAGTTCTACCACCGGGTCCAACTTGGGGTATTTTCTGATTTCTCTTCAACTCTACTGAAGAATTCTACCGTAGCCCAGCCATGGATATAGTTCCTAGTAGTCTCCGGCAACCATTAGCTCAGCTTATAGGTAACTTACGAACAATTGAGTCCCGTATGCCCGTAGCGAATGAATTGCATGAATCTTCTTTGACACAATAGGCCTATCGGATGTAAGGTGTACTTCCAGTTGTCTCAGATTTCTTTCCAAAAGCTTCAAACCTTGTTCCAGGTCAGACGTGTGCCACGTTACCAACGCAGAGTGCACGTGGAATTCCAATGCGGCGGTATGTGTTACTTGGGTAGTATTGCCAAGGGGTTTTACAATTCAATAGGAAACCTCGGGACACCCGGGTGCAACCACGCACTGTGTTCCGGCCCAGAAATAACACCCGAACATCAACTCCGAATTTTCTTCCTCCTTGTCACCCAAAGAGCTGGGAGTGAATCATTCAATTGAGTCCACGCATGGAAAGGTCTCATGACCTGTTCCAACCCTTATTTTCTCTCGCGACCCCGCTGACAAATGCAGGTTCGGTCAATGCACGGCCAGGTCCGTTGATTCAGAAACACGCAGACTCGGAAATGCCCGCGGACCAAAGTGCTGGTCACGCCCTTCTTTCTCCCCATCAGCAAGGCCTGCTCTTCTCTGACCCGTCTGCCATCTCAGCTCATTGCTTAACTCTAGTGTTCTACCGGAAACATTGTTTCAAAAGTGCTTACACGCCAGCACATCCCTGGCACCGTCTTGATAGGTCTCATTGTCTACATGCTTTGCACTTTATTGATCCAACTATTTCCTCAGAGGCGCTGCTGCATCCGACATCTGATCGTGCCTCGACTTCAATCCTGCGAACTCTATCACACGGGACCAACCGAGACGGTAGTTGAATCCAAACCGACTAAGGAAAGAAGGAAAAAGAAAAAGCCGGGCCAACGCACGATTGCTCGACCAGCCACGTGTTTCGAACTGCCTGGGGGGATTTGATCGTGGCGTACTATTTGATAACAGCTTGCGTACAGGCTATCTACAATCACTCTTCCTGTCTGGTGCTATATGGGTCAGTGGGAGGAAAAAAAATTGTACGGTCCAACTGTATTCGTCTCGACGAACCTCGTTGCTCACCATTAACATGCATAGATCCATACTGATAGACCACGTTTTCAGTCCAACTTCGCCGCGGGGGACGAGGGGGAGACAAAGAATATGACCGCCCGATCCATGCAACGTACAAATTCATTAACGGGCGAGGACCAGGCCCGGCATAGCAACGTAAAACCCGGATCATGGGCGATTGCCGGACGATTCTCGCACGTCGGCATACCGTCGAGCGGTGCATCAACATGATTGAAAGGATGACGCGTTGACGAGTACGAGCAACGGTCTCCTCTCTCTTCTCACATTTCCCTCCTTCGCGTCATGTATGTCTCGTTCCGAAGTCGACGCGTCTCTTTTCCAGGCCGCGGACTTACGAGTCAACTGCCGTGACACGGACAAAGGGGAACAAGTCACCCTCGCGTGAGCTTCGCCTCCGTTTGCACTTTACCCCCCTAGTCGGCGGTCGCGTTTGCGTGGCATCCCCCTGCGGGCGTGCGTATCAAATCTTCCATCTTTTTCTTGGCGGGGGTTCGCCGCACCGAGTCAGCACATACCTCGGACACACACGCGCACATGCTCCCCCTCAGCTCCCAACCTCGTGTCGAGAGGGGGGAGGGCTTACGCTCTTCTGGGCCCGCCGTCGCACACACGCACACGCACACCGCCTTCTGGCGACCCACTCTCGGCGCCGACCGAAGCCACATGATCCCACGCATCATCACGGCCTCCTCACCGCGACCTTTTAATTCTTGGGGTGATGCTCAGCGACCGGGGGGGGGCTTAGAGCCTCAAAAAGGAACATGGGCGATAGAGAGGGGGAGAGGCGCGGGCGCGTGTATGTATCTACGTATTTGTATGCTGTCTCCCTCGCCGTCCATGGTGGAGAACGTGAACGTTCACGCTGTCCGGGCGTTTGCACGTCGATGAGGCGGCCCCGATCGCCCCCTTGGGCTCGACTTTGAAAGTCGAGTCGTTGACGCGCCTCTTTAGGCATGCCAGCTCACGATCGAGCGGACTTTTTTTTTTTTGTTTTCTAGTTTTAAAACAAGACGATCCCTTAACGCGCTCCACGACACACGGGACCGTCGTGGTAAGATGACAAGTTGGCGTAGTGAGAATACAATTGCGGGATAGACAGACGAGTCAGAGCAAGTGAGCAATGTGGAAGGGATGCGACACGACAAATGCGATGACGATAGCAGTAGGAGGAAGGGAGAAGGAAAAAAAAAAAAAAAACAAGGAACGTACAATGTCCAGCTGAAAAAAGAAATCAGACATGCGGAACGTCCGGTTCCCCCCGGGAAGATCTATAGGGCGATGAAAGACTGTCCTGCTTTCTAGGCGTTCTATCTCTCCCTCGACCAGTATCGCATTTGTGAAGAGTCTCCCCCGGACCCAGCGGGGGGTAATGGGTTGGCGGATTGCGTGTGTGGATAAGATACAGTTTGACCGGAAGGGAGTGTAAGGGAAACAGTCCTCGCTTGTTGCTGTTGCTGTTGCTGGTATGGATCAATGGCGGAAGACGAACTGGAACTGTATGGTTGTTGCACAGGTGGATATGAACGTCCTGAAACGGGGTTGCGCGGCATCGTTGGGACTGCGCCATAATGCTGGGAAGGAATCGAGATGGGCTGGCCGGCGGACGACGAGAAAGCCACTTGGCTGCTCTGGGCAGGGTGGAACGGTGAAGTGAGCGTTGGAAAGCTGAAGCTGGCAGCTGGTGCGCCTGGCGAGCTAGATGAGGGTATTCCCTCTGACGCGCCTGTCGTGGTCCAGCCATGCGACGACCCAGGCTGAGGATACCCACGGTGCCTGTCATCAACGCCCTGGCTGTTCGGTGGCCATGATGGGATCTGGACACGACTTTGGTCGTCCCTGGTACCGGACCACACTTCCCCGGCAGAACTCGTCTCTGGGAAATAGGACGATGACTGTGCATGGTGTTGGTGTTGAGCTGACAAGTAAGGATGGTAATAATTTATGCCGTGCGAGTCCGATCCGCGAGGGGCGGACGAGATTGACGGCGGCATGGCAGTGTCGGGCGTGGCGCGACCCGGGCGAGAAATATAAGGAACTCGCGTATCACCAAGGGGACGGAAGGGCACATCAGTTGGTTGGTAACTTGATGCTCGTGATTGTACAGTGGGATACGTTTCGCCTGGGGGATCCGCAGGCAAGCTTGGATAACGGACGTCCTGACCACTGAGCCGGGAGTCGTCTATGTCACCAAAGTCGATGGGAGACACGTCACTGTATTCTGTGCTTCCGGAATAGTCGTCTAGGGTGTCTGAGGCGGATGCACGGTCTGCGGAGAGACTGGGAGTGGAATCAGGCTTGCGGCGTTTCCGACTGTTATTCGGCCGCCTCTTGTAAACATAGTCTGGATATTTCTGATTGAAGTTATCTTTGAGGATCTTGGCTTGATCGAGGTAAAACTGTTTCTCTGTCTGGGTGATCACGGTCAGCCGACAGTCGATGAACGTGTAGAAGCTAAGTAGGGCCTCACCATGCTCATTCCATTCCACTCCCGACTCAGGATCTTGCTCACTTCACCTGTGCGCATCGATTGGTTCTCCGCAGCGACTTGTGGTCGACGTCGGCGAGCGAATATCATGAATGCGTTCATTGGACGCTTAGGAGTACCATCGGCGTTCAACGTCTGCGAAGTCAACGCGGCGTTGGAGTCGTCTACGAGAAAGTAAAGGAAGGCTGACATTCTGGAGTGGCACTGAGTACGTACCATCGAAACCAGCCTCCGTTTTGTTTGCTTCCGCGTACGTGAGGTAACCGACGTCGTCGTCTGACCCGGTAGGGGACCCGTGGTCATGCAATGTGCCAGAGGATTGCGCCACAGCATGGTATTGTCCATGGAGGCCTGGGTTGTAACCTTGCATGACAACGAAAGCACGCAACGCCGCTCGAGGAGTGGATAATATATATCAAGTGCGAAAGAGAGGACTAGATCCGCTTCTGTGAAGGTCAATGATCGGCAGTGTCCCAGCCGGATAACAAACTGGACGAGTTGTGGTTGAACCTCAAAAGGGCGGAGCAACTTCCGGCTAGGAGCCAGAGTTTTCTAGGACGGGTTTGATGGTGTACGGTAGCAAGCAAAGCATGGCAGATAGACGAAAACCAACTGGCGAATTAACTCTGATCGTACACGCAGATTGAACGTTAACGGTGGTCCCTTGGATTCGCGGAGCTAGTGATTTCGGCCATGACACCGCTTGGGCCAACACCGAGCGCCCACATGAGCCGTTCTTCACGCAATGCACAGACACTTCCTGGGCCTCGAGGAATCTACAAGGACAGGCCATTCGTTCCCGTTGTCGAGCACCAATCTTGGATCGAATCCTGCTTGCTATATTTATGCCAGCCGCGATCTCGAGTTCCCATTTGGGTTAGGGATGGATGTCCCCCTTTTTTTTTTTTTTCAGGCGCCCAAGGCCCCCCAAAACACACGACGTGTGTTAGCGAGGCTTGGCCAAGGAAGGCTATACTCACGGTGAATACCCTCCAGCTGTGTCAGGTCCCAGATCTGTGACTCATATATTTTGTGAGATTATAAATTCTTGTTCCCGGAATCTGGGTGGCCCGCCTGACTCGCTGCAAACAAAATTTTTGGCTATTGTAAACGTGGTTTCCGCCAGTGTGTAACCACCGGTCCGCCGCGTAGGCAGTTGCGGCGGAGATTGCTGCGTGAGCGACTACAATGGTGCCCTGCGACGTTCGTCAGTGTGAGGGAGCCTCACCCCGAGTGATTGTGACGGCTGTCCAGGCCCTCATGTCCTCGTAAATTAACTGAGCACATTTTGCGCTAAGATCTTTGGTCAGTTCGGCCCCGTCGAGTATGATGAATACCTGCGAGCCTGGTGTGATCTCCGTTCCGGAGTGTTCCGGCAAGTAGACCCACGTCTTCCGTTTTGTCGCTCAGCTGCATCTATCATGCGTACCGACCTAATCGTGATCTATCAGAAAAGTCTACTCAGGGTGCACCCTAAAATGCACAAAGTTGAGTTCGCAGGAGATATTATGTATCGATCACAGCCATAAGCTTATTCCTATTGGCCAGCACACGTTTCCCAGGCAGTCTGTGTGCTGTCCGGACAGCGTGGAGACAACGCTACAGAAGAACAGTGGAGCTTTCGACACGTCCATGCATTCCCGCGCTCCGAATCCAACTTTCTTCCATGCTGATCACTGTGGGTCTCCCCACATTTCCAGACGGCAGCAGTTCGAGATCTTCAGGATGAAGACAACAGCGGGAATTTGAAATGTCCCAACTCTTCTCGGACTACGGTGCTCCGCATTTCTCGTTCGCAGTGGGCCAGGCAGGAGCAATGCTCAGTCGATCAGGTCGAACTTACCCATCATGGCGGTCACTTGGGCAGCTCAGTTACCTTCACACCTTTTGGCGACGATTATGTATGTATGCAGCTGGTTTTACGACCCACCTTAACCCACGAGGACCAACTGATCTCCGTCCCGGAAGCTTGCCTTAATCATTAATATACAATCCGCGTCCACCATATCTGGGCTTCAACGGTAGGTACCGAGTCTCGCCGAGGACTTGTTCCGTCGTAACTCGAGGTGCACGTCAACCCAAAGATGTAGGTGCAGCAAGGACGCCATCACCAACACTGTGCCTTGTATTTCCATTGCTTCATTAGAACAATGAAAACCTGCCCTCGGGGAAATGCCGCCACCATTCCCGCAGCGACAAGCGCAAGTTCAACGATGATGAAGGAACGTGGAAGCTGTGCAGCGTAGCGTATCTTAACGTTAAGTACCACGCCGCAGAACAAACGTGCGGTCCGCGGTGACCAGGTTTCTTTTCCTTGGCGATCGGCTTGAGAAACGAGGCACATCATGTTTTGCTGGCTAATGTAACTGCGTCCTTCAACTATGTGTGACAGGCTACCTGTTTGAAGGCACGAGAGGTGAAACGGTATAACCTCGCAGCCCAGTGCGGTCTCTCGAGGTCCAGAGATCGAGTTGCTTCAAAGAAGCCGTCGGAAAATGCCGATAGGCTGGCATTCACGTTCCTAGCAGTGTTGTATCACCTCGAACCCCTAGGGTCCAACACAGGGTCGCTGGCTGGAATCACTACGTGATCGATCTCCCATGTCAGAAAACCATAAAATATTAACCCCTCACTTCCCTTTTCGCTTGATCACAAGTGATGTTGCGTGGTCATAACTGATCGCGGCAGAGTCACCAACTCACCAGCCCTGGGCCTCTAGCCGCATACCTGAGGCAATCCCCGCATCAAGATTTCCTGATTAATTGTAACCGTTGGGGGGGGTGGTTATCATTATTGCAGCATGAGATGGGCACAGAATCAAGAGGCAAGCCGGGATTCAGTTGCACTGGAGCGGGTGATCACCAGAATCCTAAGTCACCGCCCACTTTGATGTGAATCGTTAAGACCGTCGCTGTCCTGGTGACGGACAACACCCCTGGAACACAGCGAGATCATGTGACGCATCCTTGCTTAGTCAAACTGTCGGTCGGATTATCCATGTTTTAGCTCTTCGGTTCTGCATCATTTATACGATCGCCCGGTATTTCGAAGCCTATCCATGAAAGATACCATCATAGACGCCAGTAGGTTTCGCGTTCACTATAGCCCAAATGTCCTCTCGACATTAACCAGACTTCCCAAAAACCGCGGACGGGCGGGTATACCATCTCGGAATAAAACCGGGTGAGGTGGCAAACAGGATCGTGAGGGTTCTCACACCCGACTCGTCATTTTTGTGCGCAATTAACAGATCATGCTTGTCCATGGACAGGTCACCGTTGGCTCGATTCCCCGTGCCAAGCGCATCGGAACGTACTTGGATGCATCCCCGAGGCCGTTCTCATTACACTCGGAACGCGGGTTTCTGACCATTTCAGGACGGTATCGAGGAACCCCCGTGTCTGTCGTGTGCATTGGCATGGGTGGACCCAATGTAGACTTTTTCATACGTGAAGTGAGAGAATGCCTCCAAGGCGATATGTTGGTCGTCAGGTAAGCTTTCTCGGGTCTGTTCCTTCACGCCAGTTTCGAAACCCTCACACCTCCCTTTTTTCTTGCACGCCAAGGCTAGGATCATGCGGTTCTTTGACAGATTTGCCGGTCGGGTCTATCGTGTTACCTAAAGCCAGTCTTGCGATTACCAGGAACCTAGACTTTGATTTCGCAAACGGGGATCACTGGAGGGTCCCTTATAGACTGAGTAAACTGGTGAGAGGAGAGCAAATTTTATGGTGGCATGACGAGTTCTGCCCTCTTGATGCTGACGATAGAAACTTGCCTTGAAAAAAGATACCTGCGGACGCAGAACTCGTGGTGACCGTAGGTGGCCATGTATTTATCATCGCTTGGAAGCCATTAGACCTTCACGGTACATAGCTACGACGTGCACTGGAATCCGCGAGGCCGGCTGGTGCTTCTGGCCCCATTGTTCTCGACGTCGCGAACGCATCCACCGACAGGTACACCCACGTTCGGACGTTCTCTAGCACTTACTTGAGCTCGTTAGCTTCTACTCTTCTCAAGGCAGACAAACTTCATTCCAAGACTATAATTCGGGGTTAATAGATCACCTCAAGGCGGCGATCCCAAATATTGCTACGCTCGAGGTGAAAAAATCTCACGGCCCTCGCAGGGCTTTTCTTAGTGGGAAGGAGGGTCTAATTGTCGTGTCTCCCGATTGTACAGATGGAGACTTTTTGGGTGTTCCACCTCGCCGCAAGCTGGCGGGGTTTCCCGGCCCCATCACCCGCACTGATTCCGTCGTCCTCCGGGTCCACCGATCACGCGCACGCGCCTGCCTCCACAGCCTCCTTGCATGTGGACACCACCGCCCTACGTGACGTGCTCCATCTCGCAAAGGACACGGTACGACAGCAGTCAACGATAAGAGCAGCCGCCGTGCAGATGGTGTTCGCGGTACGATCTTCTCGAGAATTCATCACCCCCGGGCAGGTCTCCGAACTCGAGGCATGGTGTGGACGAGCAGTGCTGGACGCACTTTGCGCGATGGACGTCCCGCAAGAGGTACGTATCCACGCTCTAATCAGCTTGGATGCTGTTGTTGAACGGCCCGACGTAACTCACTTTTTTTTTTCGATTTGTGCAGCGATTGCATCCCCAGGAAGGGAGCGTGTGGGACGTCGAGAGCGTTCCTCTGGAGGCGGCTGCGCTGTGAAAGCATACATACATGTATCTATGGGTACGCTGGGTGATGATGGGATCTCGAATCCACCCGTCAATCCATACCACGTAACGGTAAAAGTGTAAAAATAAAGGAAAAGGAAGAATCCGATAACGAGATGCGCAATTAAACGCCACATCTCCATCAGACTCAAATTGAACTATAAAGTATGTATGGATCACCAGCGGCCTTGTGTGCTCGAAAGGAACGCTCCGCCCAATTAGTGGTCATGTATTCAGATTGGGCGGCGTACGTCGCTGGTGGCTCCAAAGAAGCGAAGAGGGCGTCGATGCGCAACCAGACACCGAACTTTGAAGTAAACGACATTGGACTACATACCACAAAGTAATTTACGAGACCCAGACTCATCGGATGGGGGTGGATCAACGGACATTACAAAACACTAACCACGACAAGGCAGTCTGCGGTATGACGTAGTCTGGGCGAGACGCGTGTATCAAACAACCGAGGTGACGAGAACCGACTCACGAGACCCACGTCGGTCACCGAGTGCGCACGCTTGGTGAAAGAATGATAGCGGCGGTTGCCGGTCACCTGTAGATGACGATCGTTCCCCATCTCCCCAGCGAAAGCGCTTCATGATGGCTAATTTGCGGACAGTCATCTAGGTGGAGGCAGGTGAGGCGGCTAGGGTGCAGCGCTTCCTGCATGGGGATGAGGGTAGATCTCGACGGACCACCCACAGAGGGACCGCCAGGTTCGGCATGCTGCTGTGACGACGGTCCGGTCCCAGTCCCAGCATTACGCATCTTCTTGAGGGGCCGTATTTTTCGACCTAGCAACGCGGATGCGAATACCTCGGTTTCAAGCGCTCCTTGGTGCTCTTCGACTCCCTCGTCACGGGGCGCAAGCGACCGCGTGTGCATGGTGGACCGCAACGTTCTGAAGTGAAAGTCGGGACAGCTCCACAGAATAAGATCTTCCAAACGTGGGCATACGCGCACGCCGTATGATCTGGTATGAGGGCCTGTCATTGGAACATATCCGTACGTCTCTGCAAGTGCGTCCAACACCACGTTGACTCCTGTGCACGACCCTAGTGTAAGCGAGAGAAGGTTGGGCATGTATCCGAGCATCGACCTGCCATGTCCGGGTGAGATATCAAAGTTGGATATCGAGAGGTGAGTAAGATGGGGGAGGCGCGGATCCCTGAAGATGGACTCAAGCCTGGGAAAGGAGGGAAAGCCTGACTCTTTGCGTACATGCTGACCGACGAAAGTGATATCAAGTTTGGTGAGGGAGGGGAACAGGAATTGACGTAGTGAGGAACCAAGAGTGTCTTCATGCTGGCAGTTCACGTTAAGCTCTTTGAGGACGTAGAGCACGAGCACCTCAGACAGTGGTTCGGCCTGGATGAATGAGTCCTGGTCATGGATGTGGTTTCCACGAAATTGGGTAACACTGAACCGTTTGGCGGGGGACTGGGCAATGAAAAGATCCCATCGTTCGAGTTGGGGAAGAGTTATGAGCGACATGAACGGGAAGACATCTCTGTGGTACGCATACTTCCATTCCAGACGCTTTAGCTCGGGTAATTCAAGGGAAGAGACGATAGCTGGATTGTGTGGCTCGGTGGCACCATGTGATAGTTGTCCGTTGGTCGAGTGTCTTGTGATCACGTCCCACACAGGAGTCACGCCGATCAAAGAAAGCTCGTGGAGTTGAGGAGTATGTCTCAGGAGGTTGGTGAGATGGGACACCTTGAGCGTGAAATGGTGTAGTCGTGGAGGATGCAATTTCTTAGGCGGGTATGATAGTTCGAGCGTGTGTATCGATCCAACCAAGAAGGAAGGGAGAATCGAGAGAGGCACCTGTTGCAAACGGAGATGCCTTAGCATGATAGGACTGTCCGGGGAATTTTGATCCGTTGATAACCGGTTAAAAGCGAGGAGTTGGGTCCCTTCGAAAGATGGATTCAGGGTACTAATAGCGAGGTCTAGGGACTCCAGTTCTTGAAGGTGGTCATAAACACGAGCGATACCTTCCAGGATATGTTCCATGCTTTTAGCGAAACCGCATTCGAAAGTAAGCGAGCGGAAGGGTCGAGGCTGGCAGCACAGTGTGTGAATGAGGTTAGCCGAGGTGGCTACTTCGAGGGTGGACGTGTTCGAGTTGTCAGGAGTGTCAGCACCGGGGGTGGAAATGAAGTTGAAGGAAATGAGTGAACTTCCTGCGCGTTGTAAGAACACGGACAAAGGTTGGGGTATCCAGCGGGATGTTCGGTAGGAAATGAATGACCAGAGACGCGGCGTCGCGAGAGCAAGTTCACGCCACCTGTGGCATACGTGCGAGACGAGGACCGGAGCTGGATTGTACGGTAGCCCGACCGCCATGTCTGCGGTCTCGTCCTCGGAGCGGATGAGGAAGATTTCGATGAGGAGTTCCATTGGGAGCCAGTGGATGGGTTGCTTCTGGCTTTTCAGCTCCGCGATTTTTGAACCTAAGACCTCTATTTCTGCTCTGACGGAGCTTTGGAGCCTAACCATGTCCTCCATGATGCGGGCAAAGTCGTGCTCACGACGCTGGAGAATATTGAGCTGCGCGGCGAGCAGCTCGATCTCCTTATCGATCATTTCTGGAGTCCTTCTGGACATGGGGACATGCAGGTTCAGAGGAGGAGATGGATGGATTGGCTGTTGCTCGTTGCGGACCGCGACGTCGATGAAGTGGCACTGCATTTGTATCGTGGGGATGGTGGCACAATTAGCTTCAGCGAACAAAGGAAGTAGTAACCGTTGGCGACTCTTCCCTTCTATTCCTAGAGGGTTTCAAAGCCGTATCTTTACTACGCGTACACATGGCGAGCACGAGCAATGCAACGCAAGTATATACGGTACGAGAACTAAGCGCCAATGTGGACCGTTGGTCGAGAGGTTTATCCGCAGATCTCATCGTCTCGTTCAGCGCGAACGCCATCCGGGTATGGTCCAGATGACCAGACTCGTCAGTCATATGTTTACAAAACATCGGCGTGATCTTCCTCGTCTCGCCGTCGTCCACAGCCCACATCGTACCAATCACCGAACGGAACCCGATGAATTGCAGCGCGGATGCGAGGTGAGTCACCACGTCTGGGCTCTTCGTCTCCGACGGTCGTGTGGCACACAGACAAATACGCAAATTCGGGGTTCCTCAATCCGCACCCAACAATTCATTGAATCGTAAAGTGTTCGTCGTGGAGAGCGAACGCCAACTCGAACGGCTGTTTAGGATCCAAGAGGCCATGGCAGGCAAAGTGGGCCCCCTCGTTCTTCCCGAGATCTTCTACCACCCTATAAACGCAAGTGTCCTCTCCGTCAATGCGTGTGAACGTAGCAATGTTGTTGACGTGGTGACCAATCATGTCCAATTCTTCGGCTACGGAGGACAATTCACTTTCACCAGCCGCACTGGTTTGACCGATGGCGACGACACATTTCCGCCCGGCCTTCGCAGGGTCTAACGGATCACGTCTAGCACGAATGAGGGCGGTAAGAGTTGGGGTGTGGGACGAGATGCAGAGAGCAGGCAGATTCTGCTGCCCCTTCCGAAATGGACCAGCAGCATGCAAAAGTAGTCCAGAGAACTCGCCAGTGGGACATCACCAAATACGGGATTGAAATAGAACGGTCGTTTGGAGGAAATCGACGATGGGTAAAACGACCTAGTTCCGGAGTTGACGTAGGAAGGATATGAGCATCGAACGTCTTCGAGCGTTTGGCTAGCGTATGGAGCTCTGGTGACAGATCTTCAACATCCTCCTGTGCGACCTGCAACGGAACATGAATGGGGTCCTGACCAAGGAGGACAGTGAGTGCATCACAGCCATGCTTGCTGGCATTGACGATGATGACAGGGCCTTCGTCTACCGCATGTCGGAGGTCCGAGAAGACCGAACAGAGTGGAACTAGGAGAGGCCAGGCAACTCGCGAATTTTGGACACGGCACTCTGTATTTCGAGGTCGAGAGAGTGCACTTGCTCATGGGCATCGCCACTTGGCGAATGGAGGGCATTGCGAATGAGAAAAAACAGGTGAGTGAACTCGTCTGCCAACTTTTCTCTAGCCGGATTCCCTGACATCGTGGAGTGGGGTAGGAAGGTTAGTAAACTGACTCCAAAAGACACCCCGGCCTTGCTCGAGAAGCTCAACCACGAGCGTAGGAAAGCGATTACGAAGACAGGCGGAGAATGCGTCCAGTGCGAGCGACAACGGGTATTGAGGGGGCAACGGGAGAGTGGCGAGATGATGGCTGAGCAATCGAAGGGATGTCTCATATGCGAGAAGGAGCATGGGGTGCTGGAAATCTTCATCTGCACGGACCCATGCCTTAGCAGGGGAAAGATCGGAGAAAGACGTGGGTCGGCCCATATCTGCCAGTTGAACGTAGAGACTAAACAGTTCCTTCCTCTACTCCAACTGTCCCGACGAGGTGAACTGGTTATAGAGGTAACCCGCAGGGTTCTCTAGTAATCGTGATCAGTGAGTGAAGGTACCCTTGTGGACAAAGATCGAGTGCTTCTCGGCCGAGCACAATGGCCTCGCCCTGGTCTTGCATGGACCCTGGCCGGTTGTAACGAATGAAGAGAAAATTGGCAAGGTTGTTCAAAGAAATATATCGGTGAGGGTGTCCTGATGGAAAGAGTTCAAGGGTTTCTCGAGTGAGAGCGATACCGTTGTCCAGGTCTTGTGTTGACCTGAGTCGGTCGAATCGACAGGAGAGAAGACTGGCGAGGGTGTTCAAAGAACTGGACCGCAGAGAGTGTCCTGGCGGACGGAGGTTGAGTACTTCTCGGGCAAGGACGATGGCGTCGTCCAGGTCTTGCATTGACCCGAGCTCGTTGTACCGGCCGGAGAGATGACTGGCATGGTTATCCAAAGCGCTGGATCGCACTGGATGCCCCTGGGGGCGAAGATCCAGTGCTCCTTGGGTGAGGGCAATGGTCTCGTCCAGGTCCTGCATGGACCCGATCTCTTTGTAGCGGTCGGAGAGAAGACTGGCCAGGGAGTTCAAAGAGGTGGATCGTTGAGAATGTCCGGGCGGACGAAGGTGAAGCGCATCTCGAGTGAGGACAATGGCCTCGTTCAAGTCTTCCGTCTCTCCGACTTCGTTCTACCGAATAGAGAGACGGACGGCAAGGTTGTTCAAAGAGGTAGATCGTTGAGGGTGTTCTTCAGGGTAAAGGCTAAGTGCTTCTCGGCCCAGGGCAATGGCCTCATCCAAATCCTGCGTTTCCTCGAACTGCTCGTATCGATCGGAGAGATGATTGGAAAGGATGTTCAAAGAAGTAGATCGGTGAGGGTGTCCCTGGGGGCGAAGGTCGAGCGACTCTCGAGCGAGGACAATCGCCGCACCCCAATCTTGCATTTCCCCGAGCTCCCTATACCGAATGGAAAGAAAACTGGCGAGGTTGTTCAAAGAAATAGATCGGTGGGGGTGTCCTTACGGGCGAAGGTCAAGCGCTTTCCTGGGGGCAAAGGTCGAGCGCTTCTCGGGAGAAGTCAATAGCCTCGTCTAGATCTTGTAACGACCAGAGCTGGTTGTAGCGATCGGAGAGACGACAGGCGAGGGTGTCTAAAGAGCCTCATCGTTCAGGGTGTCCCTTAGAGTGAAGGTGGAGTGTCTCTCGACGGAGGATAATGACTTCTTCAAGGCCCTGTATCATACCGACACGGCTGTGTCGACCATAAAGATGAACTGCAAGGTGACAATACGACAGAGCGTTCGAGGTGGCTGGGTGGGCAACGTTCCAATGCTTCGCGCATAAGTTTAATC
This sequence comes from Tylopilus aff. balloui, assembly GCA_038089055.1. Classification (NCBI taxonomy): domain Eukaryota; kingdom Fungi; phylum Basidiomycota; class Agaricomycetes; order Boletales; family Boletaceae; genus Tylopilus; species Tylopilus aff. balloui. The sequence continues at coordinate 27,119 of JBBPKC010000225.1, forward strand.
GCCTTATCAATGTACTTGGTTTTCTTTTCTAGCTCAAACTTGGCGGCGGGATTTCGCCCCTGAAAGCAACTGTTCCACTGGTAAGTACATCGTTTCGCTGTACTGTGAGTTTAGAGAAAGAAAAAAGTACCTTCTGACTCCATGCTGACTTATCGATCTTGTTGCAGCGCGGTGGTTTGGAAAAAGACGCTTATCCACACCGTCCCATTGAGCTTGGAGCCTTTGTCACCCGCTACACGGAGATTGACGATCGTCTCATCAATATAAAATCTACCAATGGCAGTTCTGTTAGAATGGTGGTCGGACTGTCGAGGACACTCAGTCGTTGTGCGATAACGGACTGAGCTACTCGACAGCACAAAGTACATCTTATATACTGTGTCAAATGTATAATGGTTCAAAGGATCTTGTTAAGATCTGTGCAAGCGATAACACAGGAATATCTGAAAGGCAAAGTACGCGACGGAATGGAATGGAGGGGGCGTACGATTTGTCTACGCGAGGAATGTTGCGTGTGCGCACCATATGCACACCGGTGATCGATTGCACCGGTCGTGGTTGTGGCTGCGCGTGCGCTTGCTAACTCTAACAAGTTCGAAAGCAAAGGTGAATACATATTGATCGAGAGAGAGAGGTTTGACGTGTACAACTATTCATGGTCTCGAACTCGCAGAAAAAAGGTTGAACTCCGGCCCCAACACTGTTTTCGTTGGGTAGCCCAGCAACCGACAGGATACCCCGTACCATTCCGTTCCAGGACGACGTGTTTTTGAAAACGATGCGATGACGGTGCTCTCCCAGAAGCACGCTACTCCCAACGCAGCGTCATCTGCGCAACGTCTAGACCAATACCCAAGTTCGTGACTACCAGCTCCTCCTTGACCGCGTCGTACGTCCATCCACCGATCGCGCTACCGCTGTTGAGAGTCACCGTCGTTGGCTGTTGCGGCACGCCAAGCACGCTGACCGTCTCCAGCTTCTGGGGGATGCCGTATGCGCCTTCGCTCTCTATGCGCAGCACGCCGGCACCCGCAGAAAAGGTCAACGTGCGGCTCGGTCCCGGAGGATAACTCTCGCCGTCGTCGACGTAGGCGTGGCCCCACGCTGTACCTGCCTTGTTCAATGACACGAGGAGAGCAAAAGGACCCTCACGCGTCTCGTAAGTGGTGTACGCGGGGTCCTGGTGCAAGAGAAGAATAGAGTTGTCTCGAATATGGACGTTAATGTGGCTAATGGGAGCGCTCAAAGTGGTATTTGCACCAGGGGTGGCGTTGACGACCGCATGGGTCCACCAGTCACGCCAAATGACATTACCTCTGCCAGGGAAGATACCTGCAGGCCCAGTCAATGGTTCATTACTTGAAAAGGTGGAGCCGCGAACGCACCGTCAACAGTGGTTACACCGGGCGTTAACACAGGGGTGACGAGAATGTCACTTCCAATCAACCACTGTCTGTCCACGCTGAAAAGCTCCGGTTCGTTGGGGAACTCGTAGAACAAGGCCCGCACGGGTGGGAGACCGTTGGTGGAAGCGTTGGCAAACAGAGTATACTATCATCCAACATTTTGGTAACCTTTACTGTGACTTTGGCATCGCACCCACCCAAAGAGGCAACATTGAGTATCTGGCAGCAATGGCAATGCGTGATGCGTTTGCAACGGTGTTCCATCGGTATGGTTCCTGGGGAAGAGCACCATAGGTGTTGTGGTTCCTATAGAACGGAGTAAAGGCCGAGAGTTGCATCCACCGATTGCAAAGTTCCTCGTCGGTGTTGCCATCTGAAGAGAATATTGGAACGTATCCACTTCCGTATAGTGAAACGGAACTTACTGAAGCCACAAGTGTCAGCACCGACCATCGGGATCTGGAAAATTTGGAACTGCAGGATGCCTTGGATACTTAAGTACATGTACTGCCATTTACTATAATTGTCCCCTAGCTAGAGGCGGAATAAATATTCGGGGGAACCGCTCCCAAAAGACTGGACATACCCAGTGACCAGTCCACTTCCCAGAAGACAGGAAGGTGGAGCGACTGATTAGGAATGGCCTCGTCCCATTGAAAATAGCTAGGAGTGCAAGGTGCGTGGCCTTCTCCTCCAACAGTCCAAACAAGTTGTGTACATCACGCTCGATGTAACCACCATAATGGGTTGCATTCGTGGCTATCGTATTTATGGAGAGAGCTCCAGCGCCTAAAGAAAGGAAGTATGAATCAACTGTAAATCAAAACGGAATGACGCGAGATTTGACCGTTATGAATGGCGTATGGCGGGTAGGTAAGGTTAACGGCCTGCTCGCCTCCAACGCCAGGGACACGTTTCGAGAGTATCTCTGTAGTTCCAGGTGGGCAGGTGTTCGTCGACGTTCCGTTAATTGTCATGTTGCCACTGGGTCCCCAGAGGGTTTCATTGTAACTTTAGAAGAACAGCCATCAGCGAACTGCACTGGCAGCTGTCCAACTGATAATGCAGACCATTCAGGATACCCAGTTACGACAGTTCCGATCACGTTGAATGGTGCCAATGCTGAAAAATTAGCACCAGTACCACTATCCCCAAAATAAGCCAAGATCTTAGGCCATCCAGTGCTTGGCGTACCAGGAGTAACTGCAGAAGGAGCTTGGCTCATTCACGTCCAGCCAGATACCGGAGAAGTTGACGCCAAGTTCAGTCCAATTCGTCAGTGCCTCCGTCCACCATGCCTGAGTGTTTTCTGCAAACCAATCGGGGAAAGCCTGATGGCGATGAAATAGTTAGCGAAACAACGTGACAAAAACGTACAGTGTAGCCAGGCCAAAATCGTCCCAGATACAGGGAACCGTCGGGGTTCTTGATGAACGTATCGCTGCACAAGCTAAGGCGAGATACACTGCAAAGTAATCAATTCTGCGTACCGTGTGACTCCATCGGAGAAAGGATAGTACTTGACTGGATAGTCAGGAAAGGACTACGACAGTCTAAAAGTATGGCTCACCACATCGGTTGCATTGACGGTGACCCCAATGCCTGCATCTACAATTGGAATGTCTGAGAAGATAAAGCAGTTCAAGACACCCTGGCCACTAAGTGTGTTCCATGAAACACGTACAGTGTTGGTTGTTGGCGTTCTAAGAAAACGAATTAGACATTTTAGTTAAACATATAAGACTGCTGACCAGTTGCCCAATGAATTGCTGGAGTTCGTTGGTGGGGAATCTCACGGGATCAGTTGTAAAGTCACGGAACGCATGATATAAGTCGATATCATTCCATTGAACTGGTTTTTCATTTTGGCTTGGGTGTCAAAACGCCTAGGATGAAACAGACCTTCGAGAGGAACGTTCGCCGCACGCATTGCAGCGACGTTTGCAACATCCTCACTGATGTTGACGTACCCCCATCTGGCGCGGTGTACTCTATCAGCCCCCGTATAATTCCCATATACAACCGGAAGCTTACCGGCATAAGTGAAACCCGAAACCCCAAATGGGTTGCCACACGGGGAAACCAATTGTCGCCCCATATTGAGCAATGACTTCAGCATCTGTGGGCCCAGAGAAGAAATAGAAGTCCAGGATTCCCCCAATCATTCGGTACTCAATGAGCGATACTTTTGAGTTAGACGGCGTTTGCAAGAAGATATCGGACCCCGCAGAACTGACCAACCATCAGTGACACCGTGTTCACACGACAGCATCAGTTTACATTACCTGAGTAGTAAAACTCCAGAAGAAGACGACGTTTTCGTGGTCTCATTGAAGCGGTGCTCCAGATATATGGGATGTGAGCCGTACCTTTTGGTGCGTCAGCCACGCGTTACAGACTTGTCAAATCCTTTACAGATTCTGGTCAATAGGATCTCCAACGTCGCGAGCCCAGTGTGTTTGGATAGTTCCAACACCGCCATCCGTACCTATATCGCGTCGGAAGCCACTACCGGCGATGATTTCACCAAGCCCGTAGACATTAGTTCCAAGTGGCAGTGCCGAAGTGATCTACCCACGACACGCGTCAGGTCGCAGGTGTTTCGGGGGCAGAACTTATTTTACCTGAAGATACTGATCCTCAAACACGAGGGGGAAGCTGTCAAATGCCGTTCTGGGGTCCGAAGTGTTAAAGGGTGGAATGGGTGTTGGAGGGAGTGATGCGATTCTCGTGTCAAATATGGGCATTGCATCCGGATCTGAACGACGCGTGATCCAAAAGGCGAATGGTGACGGCTCGTAGTTGAACACGAGGTCAGAGCTTCCAGTGAATGGTTCCGTTGGAGTAGGTGGCCGCTCGATGACAGTGTCGGGGATTGTGAACTGTTGCTTTGCAGCGTCGTAGATTTTCACGTGTAGGCTAAATACAAGCGACTCGACACGGACAAAAACTAAGACATTCGAGCAACTCACGTTGTCTGGGATTGATAGGTGACTTGGATGGCGAGGTCCGTTATATCCGTGCCAAACGCATTACATGGTGAGCCCGCGAGCGAGAGCTGAGCAGTCAGACCATAGTCAGACACCGTGAGAGATCCCAGAGTGTATCCTGTGGTACATTGATTTGAGTTCCACTAACGATGGCGGAAATGTACCTGGACAATTTGAGACATTCATCGAATATGGCACACTGCCAGTGTATTGACGGGGAGAAGCGCGACCCCACGCCAACGTTGTGGTGAGCGAAAGCCCACCCAAGACTGTGGAAAGCATCGCGATGATGATGGTCCACTGAAACGGACAAAAGGAATATTGCGGGGTATTTATGGGCAGCCTGCCATCTTCTGGAGCAGACCATACGGCCGTGGTCGGCGGTTTCATGCGGCGACTAACGCGACCGAAGATGTGGGATGCGAATTGCGGATTTTGAAAGGTCGAGCAGTCTGGGCACCGCATGCGAACCTTGGCTTGCGTGTCTGAAAAGTGGCGAGCCAGCCTCGATGTGCTGCCACACACACGGAGGATGGTACAACCAGCGGATGGTGAGCTCGTAGGAACTCCCTGTTCGCATTGCGAAAACTCCTTCTGTAGATCGTCTGGTGGTTAGCATTGGTTTTGAGTATCGGTAACCGGATGGACTCAAAGCTGGTCCTGGGACCTGCTGGACCAGAAATATGTACTGGTATTATACGCCAACATGAAAATCCCGCCACATTTAAGGAAATATCAGAGTCTTTTTTTCTGGAGTGACTTTTCCAGAAGCTGATGAGTCACACAACTTGGAGTGATAAGATCACACGGAGATAACACACGAAGATAACATGCAAATGGTGACAAAAACCTAGTTGCTTATCCTAGTGCCATTAATAATCCTAATGTACATGATGGGACTGGAACCCTTGAGCTCACAACTGTACATAGGATAAGTCATGTGACTCATGGTCTGACTCATTTTACATAATTCAGCCCTAGACCAATGACATCATTCTCTAGATCATGATGTTGTTATATTATGTAGTAGTTTAAATACTTTTCATTATTTATAGAGCAATTTCATAAGACTCTATATACTTTAGTATTACTTGACAGTGCTATTATTAACCTGTCTGAGATTAGATTAGAGTTTAATCTTCTTCTATATAGTAACTGTTAAGACAAGACAGATAGACTCCTGTATAACTCTGGAATTCCAGAGTTGATACAAACTATTAAGACTGAATGGATAGACTTCTGCACAACTCTGGAACTCTGAAGTTGAGATGAATGGGACATTGACTTTATCATGTGTGGTATACTCTTACAAAGAAATCTTGCCCTAGGATTTTGAATGGGGGTTGGAGATTAAAGGTTGAAGGACTGGAGATTAGAGAGCTGGAGGTTAGAAAGTCAAAGGTCAAAGAGTTAGAGATTAGAGATGAGAATGTCAAGTTGAAGAGAGGAGAGAGGATGTCAAGCCCTTAGTAGAGATCATAGGGAGAGGATTAGGAGTTGGTTGTCTATGTTAATATTCAAACTGAGATCTACAGTATTATATCTGGGCCTCAAAGGCTAACCCTAGATACTCTGTGTAGAGAACCACAGGTATTGTACTAGCTACTAAGTACTCACATTGTATGGGAGTTGGGTAATGAGCTTAGGTGCAATGATGGTGGTTAGAGGTCAAGAGTATTATTCAAACTCAGAGCTGAGTTTGAAGCTATATAGTGACAGCCTATAGCTATCATGTGACTACTACATTAGGTTACTTATGTAATCTACTAAATGGAGGTTGAGTACCACAGTCAGGTGACGTGCTCTTTCAACACTAAGTACACTTGACAGCTGTCACAGTCTCTCCAATCCAACCATAATTCTATAGTGCACTGAGGTCAGCATTTCAAGGTATGTCACTCACAACCTTATATAACTTACCTTGGTCACAGTGAGATGTGCTGACAGTTTGCTAATGGTGATTAGCAAGGACACCATCAATGGTCCCATAGCATTCTTGCCATTATTGAGAATTCAAGCATCTTTTGTCCACAGCATTCATTCTTGATGGCCTTTTGGGCATCTCAACAATCACAATAGCATAGGTGACTCATCTGTGCATCATTCATATGTATCTTTTGGTCAATGATCCATTCTAATGTTGAAGTTCATACCATACTTGTTAGCTATTTTCACAAGCACACATTCCTCATTCTTATATAAGAGTTATGGTCAGATTGGAAAGACTGTGACAACTGTCAGGTATGCTCAGTCATTGTGTGGTAACTGACTGAGCTGCTCAACAGCACAATGTATATCTCATATACAGTATGAAATGTATAGTAGAAGAAAGGAGATAAAGGATTTTGTAGAGATCCATGTTAATGCAGGGTCACAACAGATTGTGATGAGTTAATGCTACTTAGGAGCACAGGTAGAGATTGATGACCTTGAAAGATACTAGTAGCTTCTACCTAGCAATAAAGTCCTAATAGAACAGAGCCCATATTGCTGGTACTGGGTTAAGCAGTACTGGCTCAGGCCTTTTGCTTAGTGGTTAAGCTTGGACTTCAACAATCCA
>JBBPKC010000226.1:0-14393 GCA_038089055.1 Tylopilus aff. balloui
ACAGGACGACATTCACTCTGGATATCCCCGCGGGTGTTGACTTTCCGATGGCGTTTGTTGTCTCCAACGTCACGACGAACCCTTACTTCCGTTTTCAGGTAATTAATTAAACCATATCTCCGTGTTGTCATGTCCTCGGCACATTCTCCTATCCTATTTCAGTTTTATGTCAACGGGTACCAGTTCGGCAAGTACGGTATGTCCATATCGACCCACTTTATTACAATCAGCTCCAATTCCTCGCCCATGCAGTAAACCACATTGGTCCTCAGGTCTCTTTCCCAGTCCGTACGTGCCTAGGCATCTTTTCTTGCGCTCTTTCCCCGCAATTCATGTCTGTGCTCTCGTAGCCCAAGGCATTCTGAATTACAACGGTCTCAACACGCCCGCCATCTCGCTGTGGGCCCAGGGGAGGAAGGCGCGAAACTTGATTCGCTGACACTCAAAACGACGGCCATGGTGCAGAGTAGCATCCCGCTGGTCGTGAACCAGCCCGTGCCAAAGTAGACGCTGTGGCCGGCAACATGAGACAGTCGTGGGAGACGCACTCTTGAATGAGATGGCGAATGGACGGTGAGAGAAATATGGACTGGTGGTCATCCAGAAGACGTTGCAGAAATGCTGCTTGTGATGTGACGCTCCATGTAGACGACATCAAACACTTCTGTACGATGGTGTGCGAGTCCCGACACGACCCAACCCTCTAGGAGACATCCGAATCCGGTACCTTACTGTCTCCGACTGCTGAAATTCCACGCTTCACCCGCCTTGCAAACTACCCAGAAAACTGGCGCTACCGAGTCCAAGATTGTCTTTGCTCGGTAATGGGGACTCGTTGCTATGACAACACATTTGCTGGCAGGTCCTTTGTCTGGCCATTTGATGACGAGCGGACATACAGCATCCATCCGATGGTCCCCAACGCGACGATCGTCATATTGAAGAGGCCTTTGTACCACTCGAATCGTCGGCCGCACACACGGAATGCAGGAGGACTTTGAAAGATTCAGATAGCAATGTCAATCTACCAGATTGATAACGTACTCATTCACAAGGTGCATTGCTCTGAGCCGATCCATGGCCCATAATCAGGACACATAATCTTATCTGGTTGAAACTTTTTACGCGTAACGGTTGCGAAAGGGAGGGTTATTGCTCTTGTCAGCACTTCTCGAACGCGGGTACAAAGGGTAAGGTTCGAAAGGGTAATAAAATCGGTGTTGAACTGTATAGATACAAGGTCATAGGTGTCAAAGTCATAAAGAACCAAGGTCCAGCAACATATATAAATGTACAGGGGAAGACACCTATACCTAACCACAGATGCCGTCGTCTAGGATGATGCCGCAACGTTTGCATTGCACCCGACGGTCAAGAAGACAGAGACCAATCCCAAGGGGGAACCATATTATTGCTGCCAATACACCTGAAATTGGTGCGTCAGTACGCAGTGGCAACGGAGAGAAGAAGACATGCCAAGGATGCCAAACTTGGATTGGGGTACGTGGCCGCCCTGTTGCAGGCACAACATTTCGGGGTGATCTGGGGGTAGAAGAGAAGCCAAATTCTCTCCAGTAGCGGAATTCTGATAATGATAGACTCTGGGTTGAGGCATCACTGGAACTGACGCTACGTGAAGTGTTAGGACGGGAGTGGATGAAGGGGCTTGTTGGGTTGGGGCCTTGGGTTGCTGCTGGTTGGCCGGGCCAGAGGACTGCACATCTTGTCGTCCATCAGTGTAGGTACTCTACGAGACAGAACGGAAACCCACTCACTGCCGTGTTCTTGCCCAGCGACATACTCGTATGCGGGTGGGTTGTCTGTGTAGCTAACCTAGGGAAGAGAACGCAATCTGGATCGTAAGCGAGGGAGTTGTAGTCCAATGTGGCGCACCATGTTCGAGTTTGAATCAATGATCATGAGAGGGAGAGCCCAAGGGGTCCGAGTTACAGGCACTGCGCGACCTCGCAGCTGCGGTGACTCGCCATGTACAGCAAATCACGTGGTACGAAAGGGGAGGTTTGGAACTCCGCTGAGTGACATGCCGCGTCGCTTCCTCGGCATGGCCCACTGCGAACTGGCGACTACCCTCCGTCGAGGGGAAGACTATGTCGGACCTGCATTTTTTCATTCTCCGCGGGAATCATTGTGCGGGTGCCGAGTGACGTCGGACTTGACAATGACCCGACCCTTCCATCGTCTCGACGAACGCTCTCGACATGGATGGCATCACTTCCTCAAACGACGTATCATCATCAGACTCCATGACCTCTAGAGACTAGTTCGCTCATACCTGCAATTCCTCTGTCTGATTCTGATATCTACTCGTTTTCTTCTCTTTCAGCTATGCCGATTCGTACGCGCATTTTGGTGCGAGATCACCCAATGACAATGTGTTCCATACATCTTATACTTTACCTCCCACCGAACAGGAATTCATGAAGAGATGTTGAAGGACTCTGTCCGGACCGGGTCATATCGTGCAGCGATCGTGGATAACGTCCATCTGTTCAAAGGAAAGACCGTGCTCGATGTCGGTTGTGGGACCGGTATTCTTAGCATGTTCGCCGCAAAGGCTGGCGCAGCTCACGTCGTTGGCGTAAGCAACTAGATTGATGCCGTGACAAGAGCCTCCTGATAGCCAGCCCGGTTTTTAGATCGACATGTCAAATATCATTGATCAAGCACAAAAAATCATAGAAATTAATGGCTTTAAAGACAGTACGCACTATTTTACCCCCGAATTTGGTTGTCCGCCACTCAAGTTAACCTTTAACTAGCCATTACCCTTGTCAAGGGCAAGCTTGAAGACGTCGAGTTACCAGTGGCGCAGTTCGATATCATCATCTCCGAGTGGATGGGTTACTTCCTACTCTACGAATCCATGCTCGACACGGTTTTGCTCGCCCGAGACAAGTATTTGAAGCCCGACGGTCGCATGCTCCCCGACAACGCAAGGTTGTATTTGGCTGCAATCGAGGATCAAGACTACAAGGAGGAGAAAATCAATTGTACGACGTCCTGTTGACATTACTCATTTCTAATGTAACCTTTCCTAATAGTTTGGGACAATGTCTATGGGTTTGATTACTCCTGCATCAAGGACATTGCACTCCGGGAACCGCTGGTCGACACCGTCGAGCTCAAGGCAGTGGTCACCGATCCATATATGTTGAAGGTTGGCAATCTTTTCTGCTTAGCATTGTCGATACTGATCACGGGTAGCATATCAATTTGCTCACTGCCAAAAAAGAAGACCTGACTTTCACTGCGCCATTTACGCTCACTGCGACCCGGAACGACTGTATGTTGTATTGCTCATACGTTATCTCATGTATAACCCACTAGTTTTCAGATATTCACGCATTTCTTGCGTGGTTCGACATAGCATTTGATTGCACACATAAGAAGATTCAATTCTCGACCGGACCTCATGCACAATACACGCATTGGAAGTAAGTGACCAATCTTTGTTTTCTGCGTCTACCGGTCTTTCGCCCTACTACGAGACTCGCTGCTGACGCTCACCCTAAGACAAACGGTGTTCTACACTCCTTCCACAGTCACAATTTCCGAGGGCGATAAAATACGTGGTACCCTTTCTTGTGCGCCTAACGCGCGGAACAACCGGGATCTAGACATCACCATCGAGTATACCGTAAGTGGAGAAACTGCAAAAGTAGATTATAAAATGTGCGCGTTTCCTTCTGGTGTTGTCTTGATGGGATCCTGAGTCGAAACGTGAACGCTGACCGGTTGTCAGGTCGTGATCGATTCTATGCCACTACCTGTATCTACGTGATCGCTATCTGTGCAAATTGCATACCTCCGCGCACACCCGCCAACTTGCCTCGCCTCTGTTTTTGTATTTAATTGCACTGACGGAAAACAGGTACTAGACATGTTCCTAATATTGTGGGTACTGCAGCTTTCCGCACACGGGGATACTCGCCAAGTGGTACCGTACATAGCCCTCCGTTCCACCAACAGACCACTCAGTTGAAGGGTTACAGGAAGCCACATCTAGACGTATATCGTATGCACAGCGTCTACACCATCTTTCTTGCCACTGGTTACAAATTAAACGTATTCATTACCCAGTGCTCAAGGGCGTCATTGTATTCCTGTGGTTTCTCCAATTGTGGCCAATGTCCCACATCAAACTCTGCAATTGTTAGACCTCCTTTGGCATACTTTCTAATCTCTGTTATGGCAAATTCGCGGAAGCAGACGTAGTCGTATTTCGCCACAGCCATGAAGGCTGGCTTCCTGATCTTAATCTCTTCCTCGGATACCGCTTCATCAAAGGTCACATCACGATTCGACATCGGAAACAAAACGACCGGTAGGACATACTTGCTATGATGCCGTTGTTGACACCTTGTATGTTGCACCTGTACCAGTTGAGGGGGCTGCTTAAGCCCCCATTGAGAAGGGATGTCCTGATGTGCTCATAGTGCTTCATCGGGGACACATCAGCATTCATCTCGGGCATCTCCCGTGTACACATACCTTGGGAGTCACGTAGGGCGCTCTCTGAAACCTCCTCTGCTGCCTGATGAATACCTCTAACTCACCGGGCAAGTTCATATATGTCCTCCATACTTCTGGATCGGCAGGATAAGCGATATCGAGGAACGAGTCGATCTTTTTTTTACGTGAGAGCGGTGAGTCAGCTTACGGCGGAAAAGGCGTGCACCGGACCCTGTACGAGAAACTCACGTTGGCCTCGATCAAGCCAGCGGCGTCCGCTCTGCAGAAAAACTTCCAGTACCCCATCAAGGGGCGTCCGTACCTTTGCCTCTGAAACTCGAGGATGAGATCGAGGGGCGGGAAAGCGGAGGGCGGATAATAAGTAACCGCGGTGAAGACGAAACCGAGGAACCTGTCGGAATGTTTCACGGAGAGGATGCTTGCAATGCCCGAGCCCCTGTGTTACATGTCAGCTGGAGATCGCGCGAGAAGGACGAGTCAGCGACGTGCCAGTCGTGTCCGACTGCAATAACATTCTGGACGCCCTCCTCGTCGAGGATGTCTAACAAATCCTGCCCTACTGCGGTGTGCAGAAAGTCGGCGGGGTTGGTGGACTTGGGCTCTGTTTGTCCAAATCCTATAAGGTCTGGTACGACCAACCCGTACCCCCTCGGCTGGAAATAGTCGACCTGCTGATACCAGTCGTATGACGTTGATGGGAATCCGTGGATGAACAAGAAAGTGGGCTTGTTAGGGAGCGCAGGAGAGAAAAGGTAGTGATAGACAAAGTTCCTGCTGGTTTTCTTGAACTTGGATTGTACGTTGTCCATGGCGATGGCTGGTGTGAGGGTGTCAGACGAAAGACGTTTAATATATTTTTTCGTGGCTCGATCGCAAGCCGGTTTGATGTCACTTGAACTTCCGTGGCATCAAACGTGTCCCGATCTGCGCCCTTTCGCACTGCCTAGGTGGTAACTTCCGGCCTTATTTTTTTTCACATGCAGTTGGTGCGACCTGGCATTTTTATCTATTTGGAAACTCACGCAAGCCCGTCAGGTCACCGATCAAACATCCGATCTTCCGAGAAAACCTAATGGCAGGTGCCAAGTCAGCAACGTGACTCGAGGGAGAAATAGTGTACTCAGCATGACACCTGGCCCAGGTACACTGGACGAGTCGTGTTGGGCGCTGGCTGCTCCACTTGTGTACGAGTTCGTTGACCCTTCACACGACCACGTTCGGGCTCGAGCGTCCAGGGAATGCACTCCCATGCCGTGCCAAGGCCATTTCCGTGGAGATCATCGGCAGGGATGATGAGACAAACCTTCACACTGCGTCACGGTGGCGTAACCACATTAAGGTCTCTTTCCGCGCCCGGACCCTTTCGTTGGGCAGCGGATCGCGAGGAGGAAGTGTACAGAAATCGAATATCTTGTGTAGACAATCCTTTGATAGGCATCCGGGGGGATAATTCAGCATGGGAAGGGTTTGGGTCGTCTGTCGATCGCCAGATTACAAATATGGATCACGTACCAATAGAATCGTCACGCACGAAGTCGCCAGAGCGACCCACATTGGCGCATCCGCAATGCATCATCGAGGGCAAATCGTTAGGTCTGAGATCACATGCAATGGCGTTCCTGCCCCAGTAGCCGAAGCCAATGAAAAGTCGTCCTCAGTGATGGTGCCATCTTCCTTGGCGATTCGTTCCGGGTTGGACTTGAATGGTTCAAGGTAAGTCACCTCGTCGTGAGCAAGGTCCCTGAAAAGGTGATCAAGAGGCTCAACCGTTCAGATGCAAAGAAATCCAGACCCACCCCGCATTGACCAAGGCCGTAGTCTCAGCATCCCCAATCAACTAAAAGGGTACCACCAGCCCCAGAGGCCTCAGAAAGTTGCTCAAATATATATGCGTACCATTTGTTCTGGTCCGATCACATACGAAGACTCGTTGCACAATCCTTCGCTTCCGTTTTGAGGAATCCACATAGGTAACCTCAGGACTCGAACGAAACTCGGTCATAAAATAACTAATGCGACAAGACCTACGGAACGAAAACATTCGCAAGAGGGCAGCTCTCTTTAGACTGGCAGTCTTTGATATCGTCCTACGCCATGCTCAGCACACTCAATGTGTGGATCGTTTATGGGCGACGTGCCTCGTACATACACAACTGACATGATAATCAATGTAGAGTACCTGAATTGGATGGTGTGTTGGCGATGGAAACACAAACCCGAGTGGTAGCTAGACAAACGTGTGCAGGTGCATAGATAAATGTCGTGGTTCCTTGGCAAGATTGACGATCAGCTGACGAGCCTTTGTGCACTGGATTGGCTGAAAGCTTTAGAATTCACTGTTTGAGGGGAAATGCGGCGGTGGAGACGCTACGCGTACCCAAAAAAGTATGAGGATGGTCCCATTTTCAATGCCATACCTGCACAGATCAATGAATGAAGAGATCACGAGCAATGGACGGAAGATGGTTACAGCCGTGATTTTGCAAGTTTCGGCCGATCTGAACGAGATGTTTGACCAGAAGTGGACCAGGTCATAGGCAAATTTTAAGGAGTACGCTCATATTGAAGATACGTGCCATATAGATGTGAACGCTTGGAATGCACTAGGAAGTTTCCGAGATGGGATTGGGGATGGCACCTTCCGAATACTAGTATACCATGGTTAGGCACATCAATATTAAGCGCCACTCACAACAGGGGAAGACCACTGGGTCTGGCCTGTCCGGGAGGGAAGGGGACGTTTGTTACGATGCCTGGGGCTGTCTGAGTCCGCGTTTGACGACGTTGCGACGAGCGGTACAAAAAGATATGTCACAGAACACTAGTGGTGCACTAACCAGAGGTTAGAAGCGGTTGGAAAGGCGTCCTCACTGACTATGTAGTCCCACCGAAAGCGATCAGTTTGACTCATCGGCGGAGGCCATCCGAGGTAGACGTGACAAAACCACTCGCTGACGGGGGAACGGCCAGTATTTGAACAGCAATGAGCAATCAACGGCAAGTGGTGGTCCATACATGAAAAAGTCTGCGTCGAGTCCAAGGGGTAGCTGTTGAAGCGCCATCACTTTTTGTGGTTTACCGCTGAGGCTGCAAAGTCGGGTCGGCTCGAGTCGTACCCCTGAGTCACACCTGTATCCGTATCTCGGATCTCGCTGCAATAGCTGTGCTAACCGACTTGGACTCGTGACCCACACCACAACTTAATGCTGACGTGCTGACGGACCGACCAGGACCGATCCATCTGATAACATGGCCGAACCTTCGTACCACAGGCTCTCAGGAAAGGGGACATTCGTCGGCGCTATTACTTATACCCGTTCCAGATCGACATGATGTGACGGAGCACCGCTAGAACAAATCTTCGCGATGATCAAGTTGTGAGTGGCGTGACTGTGGCAGTGGGTAGAGGAATCCCGTGGGTCGTTAGGAGGATGCGTGATCAGTTGACGAACAAAGGAGCATTGCATCAGGCGATAGCTCGCGGCAGCATCGGATGATACCCTTCGGAAATCCGTATCTGTAGTGTAAGCGATCAAACGGCGCTGACGAGCAGTGAACACGACACCTACAAACACCATTCGAAAATAATAAGAGTGAGGTTTTGAAGCCCACAGACACTGAGTGCTTCCTGAAGTAGTGGGCCCTGGAAGAGGAATCAAGACACAAGGCTGAAATGATGGACTGGCAATGTCAGTCCAAGTGTTGGTGAACGTTTATATGAGTGTTACATAATCAGCTGCAACACCGCTCAGCGCAGAACTGGTCATGTCTGTGCTGTTCGAGACGTCGCTTGGAGACATTGTCATCGATCTAGAGGTCGAATCATGCCCAAGGAGCTCTGAAAATTTCCTCAAACTCTGCAAAGTGTATTATTACAACCTCAACGCATTCTTCAATGGTGAGTTCCGACTCAGTAAGGGACGTCTCAAAAACCATTGAAAACGCATGTATTAAGTCTCAAAAGACTTTCTTGCTCAAACAGGGGATCAGACCGCCACTGGAGTGGGCGGGGAGTCGATCTGGTCATATATAGCTTCTCAAAGTGGAGACAAATCAGTACCACGATACTTTATGCCGGAAATCGTGCCAAAACTCAAGCATACGTACAAGGGAACTGTCTCAATGGCTGTAGCTCTTTCCGTCAGCGGCGAAAAAAGCGGTTGTGGCAGCCAATTTTATATCACGCTGGCTGACAATATCGAGTACCTCGATGGCAAACACGCCGTTTTTGGACACGTAGTCGAAGGGTTGGAAACCCTGGATAAGGTCAATGACGTTTTTACTGATCAAGAGGGACGTCCTTTCAAGGACATCCGGATTCGTCACGTCGTCATCCTTGGTATGAAGGTGGAAGGCATGCGTCATTCTGTACTAATGCCTAATTCCGTAGACGATCCGTTTCCGGACCCAGTGGGGCTCGTTCAACCACCGTCTTCGCCTGTCCTACCACCGGACAGCTCCACAAGGATCGCTGAGGACGAAGATGCCCTTGCCACTTTGCCCGAAGAGGAAGAGGAACGCGAGCGCCGGAAGAAGGCTGCGGCAGCATCTGCGCTGACACTCGAAATGGTTGGCGACCTGCCTTTCGCGAACGTCCGCCCTCCTGAAAATGTCTTGTTTGTGTGCAAACTGAATCCGGTCACCCGGGACGAGGACCTCGAGCTCATATTTTCGCGTTTCGGGGTCATTATGAGTTGTCAGGTGATCCGTGACAAGAAGACAGGAGACTCGCTGCAATATGCATTCATAGAGTTTGATAAAAGGGAAGATGCCGAGCAGGTTTGGATTTCGTTCCTCCAGTTCGTTTCAGCCACCCAGCTTTGACATGCACTCCAGGCTTATTTCAAGATGCAAAATGTGTTGGTCGACGATCGTCGCATATGGGTCGATTTGTGAGCACATTTGTGCGTTATCCGCCTTTTTACTGACTGTGCCTCGTGGTCAGCTCTCAGTCCGTGGCCCGGCTCAACACTTCATGGTCCAACAACCCCAGACTAGGTTCGCACCGGAAAGGAGGGGGCGGCTTTGCGGGTCGAGATGATCTGGAGGAGAGCCGCAGATATCGAGGGAGCCGGAGAGAAAACAGACGCGGTGACTACGAAATGGTGTTTGAACTTCCAGACAATGGGTCATGGCACCACCGCAAGCGAGACCGCAGTAGGGATCGGGACCGGCGTCGGCGTTCCGAGGACCGGTCCCGATCTCCGGTGCCACACCGGCGTCGATTGAGCAGAGATCGTCGGACATCGCCGGACCGACGCTCCGGTCGTGGTTCATAGTGTTCTCCCAGTCTTGTATTGACTGTCGATGAGAGGGGTGCGGTTGGCAGGCGAGAAATGTAACGCACCGCACTCGCGATCACTTCCGTTAATGAGGTTGTACATAAGCGCTGAAGTAACCCCCATGATAACCAGTTACCTTGTTAGGGAGAACAATGAAGTACAGACTACAAAAAGCAGGGATGGCCAGGTTACCATGTCTTGCTAGGCTGCCATTTCTTTGTCTACAGTTCCATCCTTTCTCTTCCCTTGACGTCGCAGGCCGACCCCCATGTTCTCACCAAGGCTCTCGTCTCCACCACTCTACGACGCTCGCTCAAACTTACGAAACTCTTCCACGTCGCTCAAACCGTACCTTCAACTTCCCCACATCCTCTCTCTTGCGTGGCTGGCATACCCCATTATTTCTTTGGTATTTGTCATTTTCAGGCTACAGCTCTCCTCGGGCGAAGCACAAGCGTCGGTCGCCAATGCGAAGAGGGATCTCCTTGCGGCTTGTCTGGCTGCCGAGCGTGCTGCAACTTCTGCTGCCAGTATGCCACGCTATCTGGCCATCGCCACCAACCACCAGTTCGCTGATGCAGTCAATGGAACGATGAACGGTGCTCGTGACGCTCTCATATTGGCACTAACTTGCATGGAGGCAATCATCAACTTTCTCATCAGCGTCTACCGTTCCACGTTCCTCTGTTTTCTTGAACTCGTTGTTGTCGGTGGATTGAGTCTTCTCATTAGCGCAGTCAAAGAAGTATGTATGTTTCATGCCACCCACAACTTTGAGTATCTCACCTCGACAAATCTCTTCAGATTACTTCCTTCTTGCAATCAACGTTGAACGGCGCTGTCTCTGGCCTCAAGAACGACGCTACTTCTCTCAACTCCGCCATTCAGAGCGCTGTGAACTCGATAAATAAAGTCAATCCCTTTGGGAATATCCAAGCGCCTCAGTTCAATGTCTCTAGTCTTGATGCGCTCTCAAACATCTCCATCCCTACCGACTTCGAGACCGCTTTGATCCAACTCAATAATTCACTACCCACTGTATCTTCCATCAAGGATGCCATTAAGGATCTGTAAGTTGCCGCTCACTCCCACCAGCGAGCGCTCCCTTACTCCTGTCAGGGTGGACACGCCGTTCGAGGCTGTCAAGGCTGATATCAACAACACCTTTCTTGGCCTTGCCTTCGATCCTGTGCTACTTCCCGTACCCGCAAAAAACACCGTCTCTTTCTGCAATAGCCTCGATACTTCCTCTGTCGATAATCTTGGGAACGATCTCCTCCAGATCACAAAGATTGGCACCATCATTTTGATTGCAGTCCTATTCCTGCTTCTCGCCGCTCATTGCGTCTTTGAGTGGTACAAGTGGCGTTGTCTGATGCGCCATCTGCGGTTTACGCGCGAGGCCTGGATGTCCGATCCAACGGCTTATCAAGCCACTTCTTCCAAAGCGACACCGTCTGTAACGCTCACTGATCACAATCTCCTCATGCTTCAAGCTGACGCGCAACATCCCCTGCTTACTCGAATCGCTTATTCGCTAACTGCTCGGCTACACTTCACACCTTCCCAACACATCCACCTCCGCTGGTTCTTACACTATATCTTTCACCCTCCCGCGTTAGCCTGTTTTCTTATTGGCTTTTTTGGTCTGCTCTCTGTTCAAATTCAGCTTATCGCTATTGGGCCCCTTGAAGCTCGATACGTTACTCAAGCTGCTGCGAGCGCGCAAGACCTTTCGACCACGATCGCTACGCAAATGAACAACAGCATGTACAACCAATCCGCAGCGTACGCCAGTAGTATCAACGCCAAAGTCGAGACCGTTCAGTCTACGATCAACGACGGCCTCTTTGGTTGGGTAAACGGTACCACCACCACGCTCAACAATACGCTAAACGACTTCTACACCGATATCCAAAATGTTGTAGCCGTCATCTTCAACGGAACGATTCTCGAGACGCCAGCTCAGGATTTTATCAAGTGTTTGATCGGTTCTAAAGTCAATGCCATTGAAGAGGCACTCACTTTCTTGAATCAAAACCTTAACGTCGATCTCCCCCGGGTCAACGAGACCATCCTTGTTCTCTCGCCCGCCGATGTCAATGAAATTGCACAACCCATCTCTACTGCTGCTATCGGCGGTACTTCGAGCAATCCTCAAGGTCTCACCGGCAAGCTCGTGGCGACCTACGTTGTCTCGTTGAAGAAAGAACGGTTGATGTTCGGTATCTTCATGGGCTTATGGGGGCTGGTTTTCCTGATGGGCCTCACCGTCGTGTTTTGGCATTCATTTATTAAGAACTGGGTGGATGCATACAAGAAGCGGAAATGGTGGAAAGAGCAGCGAGCTGACCTCGAGGGATTCGTCATGCCGTTCAAGAGTGAGGCACCCCTGCCTCATGTAAGGGATACCAAGAAAGGCTCAAGTACGCTCGATCCCCACTTACGCTCGTTTACCCCGCTTCCCGAGGCTCGCTCGCCTTTCAGTATCAACCTTTCCCGTCAGCCAAACCAATCTTCTCTCGCACCCAATCATCCTCTCGAGTCACTAGAACCTACCTTCGAGAAAAGCTGGGATAGCTTCTTCCATGAGGGCGCGAATAACGAGCGACCTGAAGCGTCTGGGTTGTACCGTGTTTTGAGTCGTTCGATGAAGCTCAAGAGTTTTGGCCAGAAGAAGGGGGACGAGGTGTTGAAGACCGCTGAGGGAGGCCGTGCGGAGGATAAGCCAAAATCCACTTGGTTCAAGCCCATGACTGGACTCTTCTCAAAGAAGGATAACGTTCAACCTGTTTCAGAGTTTACGGTCAACAGGCCTGCTCCAGGCTTTCGCTCTCCTCGTCCGCAGTTGGTAATTTCGGTTGAAAAAGCCTGCACAGCAACGCCCCGAGACTTCCCAAAAGTCGATAGTACGCCGTCGCCAGTACGCGAGGAGCTTTCGTCTGCCCTGGCAGTTTCGCTTGCGCCTCCCTCGCTTCCATGGATAAAGAACATCCCTCCTAAAAAGGCCATTCCTCTCTCTATTCCCCCACCTCCTCCAGGCCTCGAGCAGAACGCCAATGTTCCTATGGACGTCGGTTCTACTCTTCCTGACCACGGTCCCTTAGCCATGCCACTTCACAATGCCTTTGAAAAACGTCCGGCGTCTCGGAAACAAGTCCATCTTGCACTCTATCCCACGTTCCTTGCATCTCATACTGAGGTGTCCTCTTCACAAGAGAAATATAGGTGTTCATCAACCATTCCCGTGCAGGTCACCCCACCGCTGGCAGGTCCCACAAGTCGACATGGATCTACCAGATCGACATCACGGCTTCTTACGAATATGTATGTACCATCTCAAGGCGACCCGGTTGATCCATTTGCTACGCCTTTTGATGACGATGCCATTGTGAGTCCCGCGAAGACTAAGAGAGTCACGAATCCTTTTGCTGGTCTAGCCATGTGATCCTCATAATATTCGGTACGCACCATAACCTCACCATCTCACCATCCGTCGACTTTAACATCAGGACAACCTACTTACTTTACCGTTGATACTTACTACCACCGTTTACAAATGATATACCGTTAGCTTGCATATTCACATACACATCTTGTACCACGCACTCGACAATTGATGTATCTTTTAGTGAATAGCTCCTTTGTTCTTGTTATACATACTCCGCTGATAGTCTGGTGACAGACGTATTCAGCACAAATTCATTGTCCTCCCTTCAATCGAAGCCCATTCCACCAGGAGCTCAGCGAACTAACCAATGCTTTGAAATGATCTGATTCAATCTCGGGTCGATATTCCCTAAACCTGGGTGTGGACTGTCTGTCTTCAGGGAACAGATAATGAGTTCGCATCAACGTACTTCGTTCTGCAAAATCGCAGACCCAGAGGGGCATTTACCCACAAATGCCTCGACATCTCCTTTCCCTCTTCACTCACTCTTCTCAGCGCCATCGCACGAGGACATGCCTCTTTCTCTCCGTGTTTCACAGCAGGATGTACAAGCATGCGACTCCCTATTTCAGTCGTGCGCACTGTCATTGCCAAGATCACAGCGTTAGTGAGTGGACGACTCTCGATCGAGTGTGTGGGACGGAAATGACGGAATCCGGGGGTTGATCGCCGACACGGAACGAGCGTCTGGTTCGACGATCGACAAGCGAGCTCGCGTACAAACATGACCTGCAGCTTTTTTTCCGATGGAGACAAGGCTAGCAACGCCACCCTGCGCCTACGATGCTGCACTCACATACCGAGAGTTCGTAGCGCTTCCGCGTGACGCTACGCGGTGAGTTGATTAGCGTCGGTTTCGCCGTGGTGTACCTGTTACTTACGAAGCCATACAGTATCCCCCATGCTTCAGCTTTCTTAGGATGGGGGCGAAGAATCAGAAACAGGGGGCTGTAGTACTCAGACGGACCTAGTCTCCTATTCTTCGCGCAGGTCCCGGTCGACAAATCTGCATTGGCAAGAAGCCCGTTAATCGGGGGACCTTCAAACTCGACCCTGTCAGCAAACTTGCAAGCAGAGTCGAAGGAGCCCAGCTCGAGTGACCAGGCGTCCAGTCTCACGGATTGCTGTTCGACATCTGCAGCGATGACTGTGAGTCGGCAATATGC
>JBBPKC010000227.1:17874-29315 GCA_038089055.1 Tylopilus aff. balloui
CTTCTTGTTAAGACTGAATGGATGGACTCCTGTGCAACTCTGGAACTCTGGAGTTAAGGTGAGCAGGGCATTGGCTTCACCTTATGTGATATACCCTTGCAATGGAATCGAGCCCCGGGATTTCGGGCGGAAGGGTCAGAGGTCAGAGGTTAGAGGGCCAGAGATCAGAGGGCCAGAGGTCAGAAGGTCAGAGGTCAGAGGGTCAGAGGTCAAAGAGAGGATGTCAAGCCCTTAGAAGGGGTCATAGGGAGAGGATTAGGAGTTGGTTATCAATGTTGATAGTCTATGTCAATATTTAAACTGAGGTCTACAGGCAATAGACTACAAAGTTTATATATGGAGGGAAAACCAGATGACTAAGTGCAGAGTCGAAATGAAGTATGTACTGGAAATGTCAAGTGTTGGCTCTACTGAGTCAAAGCCTCAGGATCATGCTCTGAGTGAGCAATGACATCAGAGTAGTTCTAATACTGAAAAATGAAGCATATGTAGTTTAGAAGAATAGGAATGGAGGCAAATAAGAAATGGAAGTCATAGGAATTTACTAATATCAGTCCAGGCAAAGTGAACAAGAGAGAAAAGTGGAAAAGAGTCTGGAGTTATGCCAGAGTATGTCCAGAGCATCTGGAATTAGGCTCTAAGACCCGGATATAACACTTCTACTAGAAATTTATTTCTAACTTCTCTCATCTTGTTGCCTCTCTTACTCTACTAATCCCCAAGAATGCACTCTGGATATGGGAAAATCCCCAGATCCATGCTTTCAATCAATTATATCAAATATTTTCCTCAGCTCCTATTCTATATCTATCTGACCCTGCCAAACCATTTGCTCTAATAACAGATGCCTCTCTAATAGTGGCTGGCATTATTCTACAACAGGAAGATGCCAATGGTGACCTTCACCCATGTATCTATTTCTCTAAGACTTTTTTTCTGGTAGAATACAACTATTATATTTATGATCATGAACTCTTAGCAGTCATCCTAGCACTTGCTGAATGGAAACACTATCTACAAGGCACATCTTATCCTATCACCATCTTTACTGATCACCATAACCTTCTCTATTTTTAGGATCCCTGGAAACTTTCTTGATGCCAAGCTTACTAGATCTTATTTTTATAGAACTTCAATCTTATCTGGAAAGTTATCCCAGGTACCTCAATGGGCCCTGCAGATGCCTTATCCTGCAGAGTGGAAGTAGACACTAGTCAGGATAATGTCCATTGTGCTATCTTTCTGGAATCTCTTGTTATAAACCAATTTGATCTCATGCTTATCTCAAAGATTAAAAATTTCTCCCAACATGATCCTCTAGTCCTTTGAGCTCTTGAAAGCCTTCAATCCCATTACTCGCTCTTCAAATGCTCATCCACTATGGACTGACAGTTTGATGATCACCTGTTCTTTTACAAGAATTGTCTTTATATCTTCCCTAACACTTGCCATCAACTAGTGGCCTCCCTTCACAACTCTTCTATTGGGAGTCATGTGGGCATTTTTTGTACCAAATCCCTCATTGAACAAGATCACTGGTGGCCTGGTCTTACCATCTTTGTTTGCAATTTTGTTCTAGGCTACACTATCTGCCAACAAAACAAAGTTAACACTCACTCTGTTATTTCCTCTCTTCTTCCCATTTCTACATCAACCTCCCATCCCTTCCAATAGATCTCCATTGATCTCATCTCCAGCCTTTCCCCTATTCACTCCCTTGATTCAATGTGAGTCATGATCGACCATGGCTTTACAAAGGGGGTTATTTTCATCTCTTGTACCAAGATAATCTCTGCAAATGGAGTAATTAACCTCTTTTTAACTCATGTCTTCCCTAGATTTGGTCTACATGACACATGCATCTCTGATAGAGGACCACAATTCACATCTGGTCTTGCTAAGGAACTAGCATGACTCCTACAATATGATATATGCCTTTTCTTAGCCTACTACCCCCAAACTGATGGTAAAACAAAACAAGTCAACTAGGAGTTGGAGAGATATTTTGTGCTGACAATCCCTCAGACCAGCCAAAATATCTACCAATTGTAGAATTCCATCACAACTTCATAACTCATTCTACTACCAAACAATTACCATTTCAACTCCTCTATGGTTATAAACCATGGGGTTATCCCTTACTACATGCTTCCATCTTTATCCCTGCTATTGAAACCCACCTTAACTGCCTCAAAGAAACTCATAAAGAAGCTACAGTAGCCCTTGAATCTGCCCAGCTTCTGATAAAACAGAGAATTTACTTCAAATTCTACCCTTGGTCCATTGGTGAAAAGGTATGGTTAGAAGCCAAACACCTCATATACAACATGCCTCCCCAAAACTTGCCTCAAAACAGTAAGGTCCCTTTTCCATTACTAAGATAGTCAACCAAGTGGTCTTTCAATTAAAACTCCCACCCACTTGGAAGATACACAATGTGTTTCATGCTTCCCTTCTGTCCCCATATAAAGAGACTAACATATATGGACCTAACTTCCTTCATCTACCTTCCACTCTCATAGAAGCTAAAGAAGAATATGAGGTGGAACAACTTATTGCACATTGAGACAATACCAAGAATAGACAATACTTGACTGCATGGAAAGGTTATCCCTCCTCAGAAAATATATGGAAACCTGAGACTAACTTGAAACATGTGAAAACACTACTTTCTACCTATAAATGACTCTACCATCTATTGCTATAATGATCACCCCATGCTTCTGTTCCTCATCTTCACTCTTGTACTGTTAACTACCCTTTTTATTCTCTTCATTCTGTTATATCTAGCTCTATGCAACTCCCAGTGTTTCACCCATTGTTATCCTTCCCCACCCCCTTTTCCAAACTCTTTTCACTGCCAATCTGCCACTCATATCAAAAACCATGTCTTAATTATACTCCAACCCATTTATATCTACATCTAGCCCCATTAGCCAACCCACAGAATATGATCCTGACTATTGTATGTCTAGAGCCCTTTCTCATCCCATTCACCCTGAATTTCTACCTGTTAAACAATGATGAATTTTATATTCTCACATTCTTCTTATCCCTGATATCCTTTATATAGTAGAACATGTAGCAGAGAGAGAGAGAGAACTTCTTTTCCCCAAATTGAAAGAAATTTACCTTCAGCTTCACCTAATCATAGTAGCTCTTGCCCAACTTTGCCCAGCAGATTTGCCAGTAGTTATTTCCATGCTCAATTCTCCTTTATATCTCATTCTCACTTATGTCCTTGATCTGCTTCATGACCAAGGACTTCACAGTTATGTTTTGGAGATTGACATTAATCTCTTTCATCTTTTCTTCAGATCTCTTTTTTAAATCTTAAACCTGCACAACCAATTAAAATATCTCCAAGACCTTGGTCATGCCATTCTCTCACTGGATAATTCTTTACCAGTCTTTCTTTTATCACCATACCCACCCCCTCTCTTGATCATTCTCAACTATATATTGAATCTAAGATAACTCTTCTTTATGATGGATCTCACTACATTCTATCCTCATGTTAAAAGTAAACTGACTAAGTTTTGCATAACTTCGGAACTCTGGAGTTGAGGCAAATGGGGCGTTGGCTTCATCTTATGTGATGCACCCTTGTACCAGAATCGTGCCCCAGTATTTCGAATGAAAGGTTGGAGGTTGGAGGTCTGGGGTCTGGAGATCTGAGAGTCAGAGGTCTGAGGGTCAGAGGAAAGAGAGAGGGCATCAAGCCCTCAATGAAGGTCACAGGAGAATGAGGGAAGGATAGACTTGGTTGTCTATATTAATAGTCTATGTTGATTGTCTATGTTAATATTCAAACTAAGGTCTACAGGCAGTAAACTACAGAGCTTTATATATAGGGGAAGAGCTAGATGACTAACTTCAGAGTCAGAGTAAAGTAAGTACTGGAAGTGTCAAGTGTTGGCTCTACTGAGTTGGAGCCTCAGGATCATGCTCTGAGTGAGCAATGACATCAGAGTAGTTCTAATACTGAAGGATGAAGCATAAGGAAATATGAGTAGTCCAGAAGAATGGGAATGGAAGTCAGAAGTCAAAGGAATTTACTAATGTAAGTCCAGAAGAAATGAACAGAGTGGAAGATAGGAAATAGTCCAGAGTTATACTGGTGTTCATCTGGAAGTGTCCAGAGTTGGCTTTTGAAGTCTAGGATATGACACCTCACCTACATTAGTCCTTTTTCTATACCATTCTCTACTTATCATCTTCATTATACCTTATATCTATCATATCCTGGGTCTTAAAGCCTAACTCTGGGTCCTTTAGATATACTCTAGTATAACTCTGGACTCTTTTCTACATTTCTCTATTATTTCTTTGCCTGGACTGACATTAGTAAATTCCTATGACTTCTATTACTTATTTATACTACTTATGCTTCTGTCATATCTGGGCCTCAAAGCCCAATTCCGGACACTCCGGACATACTCCAGCGTAACTCCAGACTCTTTTCCACTTTTCTCTCTTGTTTACTTTGCCCAGATTGACATTAGTAAATTCCTATGACTTCCGTTTCTCATTTGCCTCCGTTTCCATTCTTCCAAACTACATGTGCTTCATCCTTCAGTACTAGAACTACTCCGATGTCATTGCTCACTTGAAGCATGATCCTGAGGCTCCGACTCAGTAGAGCCAACACTTGATACTTCCGGTATATACTTCATTCCGACTCCGGACTTAGTCATCCAGTTTTCCCTCCATATATAAACTCTGTAGTTTACTACCTATAGATCTCAGTTCGAATATCGACATAGACTATCAACATTGACGACCAACTCCTAATCCTCTCTCTGTGACCCCTTCTGAGGGCTTGACGTCCTCTCTTTGACCTCCGACCCTCTGACCTCTGACCTCTGACCTTCTGACCTCCGGCCCTCTGACCTCCGGTCCTCTAACCTCTGACCTCCAACCCTCCACCCGAAATTCCAGGGCACGATTCCGTTGCAAGGGCACACCACATAAGGTGAAGCCAATGTCCCGTTTACCCCAACTCCGGAGTTCCGGAGTTGTACAGGAATCCGTCCATTCAGTCTTAACAGCTTCATCCTTTAGTATTAACACTACTCTAATGTCAATGCTTACTTAAAGCATGATCCTGAGGCTCTAACTTAGTAGAGCCAACCTTTAACACTTTTGGTACATATTTCACTCCAACTCTGGACTTAGTCATTCAGTTTTCCCTTTGTATATAAACTCTGTAGTTAACTGTCTATGGACCTCAGTTTGAATATCAACATAGATAACATAGATAACCAAGTCTAATGACTTTACCTTCCCTCTTGTTTTTCTATGACCTTTGTTAGGGCTTGATACCCTTTCTTTCTCTCTCTCAAATCTTCAACTCTTAAATCTCTAACTCTCAGATCTTTAATTCTCAAACCTTTGACCCTTAGACCTTTGACCCTCAGACCTTTGATCCTCAGACCTTCGACTCTTAGATCTCCAACTCTCAGATCTCTAATTCTCAGATCTCTGACCCTTAGATCTCTAATCCTCAGATCTCCAACCCTCAGATCTCTAATCCTCAGATCTTTGACTCTCAGATCTCTAATACTTATCTCCAATTCTTAGATCTCTGATTCTTAGATATCTAACCCTCAGATCTTTAACCCTCAGATCTCCACTCTTAGATCTCTGACCCTTAAATCTCTAACCCTTAGATCTTTGACTCTCAAATCTCTGACCCTCAAATCTCTAACCCTTAGATCTTTAACTCTCAGACCTTTAACTCTTAGACCTTTGACTCTCAAACCTGTGACTCTTAGATCTTTGACTCTTAGAACTTTGACCCTTAGATCTTTGACTCTAAGATCTCTAGTCTTTCAATCTTTGATCTCTAACCTCCAACCTCCTGCCTGAAATCTTAGGGCAAGATTCCTTTGCAAGGGTATATCACATATGGTAAAGCCAATATTCTGTTCTTCTTCACTTTGGAGTTCTGGAGTTGTGCAAGAGTCCATTCATTCAGTCTTAACAGGCCCTAGCTAATGGGAGCCCAAGTAAAAAATAGAAATAATGAGTACATAACTTATATATTACTAATCACAAAGCTTTCACTTATCATTAAGCAATAAGGTTATATCTATCACTACATTTCTATCTATTCAAATAAGAAAAGACTAGTTGTAGAGGGTTTAGCACAATGGGGCTCTATTAAAACTAAACAGATGGACATCTACACAACTATGGAACTCTGGAGTTGAGGTAAACAGGGCATTGGCTTCACTGTATGTGATACACCTTTGCAAAGAAATCATGCTGTAGGATTTTGGGTGAAAGGTTAGAGATTAGAGATTGAAGATTGAAAGACTAGAGATCTAAGGATTGGAGGTCTGAGGGTTGAAGGTCTGAGGGTTAGAGGTCTGAGAGAAAGAAAGAAAGAGGGCATCAAGCCCTAATAGAAATTATGGGGAAAGATAGAGTCAATACTATTGATTGTCTATGTTGATATTCAAACTAAGGTTTATAGGTGTTAAGACTGAACGGACAGACTCCTGCACAACTCTGGAACTCTGGAGTTGAGGCAAATAGGGCATTGGCTTCATCTTATGTGATATGCCCTTGCAATGAAATCTGTTAAGAATGAACTGACTAAGTCCTGTGTAACTCTGGAACTCTAGAGTTAAGGCAAGCAGGGTGTTGGCTTCACCTTATGTGGTGCGCCCTTGCAATGGAACCGTGCCCTGGAATTTTGGATGGAAGGTCAGAGGTCAGAGGTCTGGGGTCTGAAGGTTTGAGATCTGGAGGTCTGAGGGTTGGAGGGAGGAGAGAGAGCATCAAGCCCTCAACGAAGGTCATGAAAGAATGAGGGGAGGATAGACTCGGTTATCTATGTTGATAGTCTATGTTGATATTCGAACTGAGGTTTACAGGCAGTATACTACAGAGTTTATATACGGAGGGAAAACTAGATGACTAAGTCCAGAGTTGGAGTAAAGTATGTACTGGAAGTGTCAAGTGTTAGCTCTACTGAGTCGGAGCCTCAGGATCATGCTTCGAGTGAGTAATGACATCGAAGTAGTTCTAATATCAAAGGGTGAAGCATAAGGAAGTATGAGTAGTCTGGAGGAACAGGAATGGAGGCAAATGAGAAACAGAAGTCATAGAAATTTACTAATGTCAGTTCAGAAGAAATGAACAGAGCAGAAGACAGGAAATAGTCCAGAGTTATACCGGTGTTCACCTGGAAGGTCCGAAGTTGGCTTTTGAAGCCCAGGATATGATAAAATCATACTCTAGGATTTCGGGTGGAGTGTCGAAGGTTGGAGGTCTGGGGTCTAGAGGTCTAAGGTCTGGAGGTCTAAGGGTCGGAGGTCTGAGAGTCAGAGGTCTAAGGGTTGGAGAGAGAAGAGAGGGCATCAAGCCCTTAATGAAGATCATAGGGGAATGAGAGGAAGATAGACTTGGTTGTCTATGTTGATAGTCTATATTGATATTCAAACTAAGGTCTACAAGCAGTAAACTACAGAGTTTATATATAGAGGAAAAACCAGATGACTAAGTCCAGAGTCAGAGTGAAGTATATACCGGAAGTGTCAAGTGTTGGCTCTACTGAGTCAGAGCCTCAGGATCGTGCTCTGAGTAAGCAATGACATTGGAGTAGTTCTAGTACCGAAGAATGAAGCATAAGTAGTTCGGGAAAACAGGAATGGAGGCAAATGAGAAATGGAAGTCATAGAAATTTACTAATGTCAGTCCGGGCAAAGTAAACAAAAGAGAAAAGCAGAAAAGAGTCTGGAGTTACACCAGAGTATATCTAGAGTATCCAGAATTGGGCTTTGTAACCCAGATATGACAATAGGCAGTTAACTATAGAGTTTATATATGAAGGGAAAACCAGATGACTAAGTCTGGAGTCAGAGTGAAGTATACACCAGAAGTGTCAAGTGTGGGCTCTACTGAGTTAGAGCCTTAGGATCATGCTTCAAGTGAGTACTAACATTAAAGTAAATGAAGTATGAGTAGTATAAATGAGAAACAGAAGTCATAGAAATTTACTAATGTCAGTTCAGGCAAAGAAACAAGAGAGGAATATAGAAAAGAGTCCAGAGTTATGCTAGAGTATGTTCAAAGGATCTAGAGTTGGCCTTTGAGGCCTAGGATATAACAATATCCCCCTTTTAGGCCTGAACCCTTGAAAGCCATTGAGAATCATATGATATCATTGATTGATGGAGTTAAAAAAATAGAGTAGAGTGCAAAAATCTCCTATGAGGTATAAAGTCTGGGTGTTCTGCTACTAACCTCTCAGTGCTATACCACCATGTCTGAGTATGTGGATATCCAGGAGTGGGATGACAAGTGCCTGGCAGAGAGCACCAAGGATAATGATGGGCTGTGGGATGCAAAGGCAATGGAGTGAAGATGTCAGATGAAGGCACAAAAGAAGAAGAAGCAGAGAAGGGGGCCCAGAGGAGGGCTAAGCAGAAAGCTGAGAGACAATGAGTAGAGATGAAGGAGGAGGGTAAGTCTGCCAACACATGATGAATGGGCATGACTAATGGGTTGCAGGTAGAGCAAGTGGCAAGAGAGCAAGACTCTAGCAAGGAAAAGAGATGAGTGAAGCCAGTACTAATGTGCCAGAGATATGAGGACCAGGAGCTAGACTATATCCTTGGTCTAGGAGAATCAACATCATGCATGGAGTGCCACAACATAAAGGCAAGATATGAATGGCCTGGCTAGAAAAGGACAGAGCTGAAAAAAAAGTGAAAGTAGCACATGGAGAAGGAGATGAAGTGACCTTGGAAGAAAACAAGGTCCAAGAAGGACATGGTGGAGAAGGTGACAAAGTTGACAGAATGTGCCTGGATTATTGTGGCAGTGATCTGGGACCACCAGGATACAATCAAGATATTAAGACTGAATGAATGGATTCCAATGCAACTTTGGAACTTTGAAGTTGGTGTGAATGGGGCATTGGCTTCACCTTATGTGGTGAACCCTTGCAAAGGAATCATGCCCCAGGATTTTAGGTAGAGAGTCATTGGTTAGAGATTGGAGGTCTAGAGATCTAATGGTTAGAGGTCTGAGAGTTGGAAGTCTAAGAGTTGGAGATCTGAGGGTTGGAGGTCAGAGGGTCAGAGGTCTGAGAGTTGGAGGAAGGAAAGAGGATATCAAGCCCTCAATAGAGGTCATAGAAGAATGACAGGAAAGATGAAGTTGTCAGACTTGGTTATCTATGTCAATACTTAGATTTACAGGTAGTAAACTACAGAGTTTATATATGGAGAGAAAACCAGGTGACTAAGTCCAGAGTTGGAATGAAGTATGTACTGGAAGTATCAAAGGTTGACTCTACTAAGTTGAAGTCTTAGGATCATGCTCCTAGTGAGCATTGACATTGGAGTAGTGTTAATACTGAAGGACAAAGCATAAGGAAGTATAAGTAGTATGAATGGAGGCAAATGAGAAACAGAAGTCATAGAAATTTACTAATGTCAGTCCAGGCAAAGAAACAATAGAGGAATATAGAAAAGAGTCCAGAGTTGGCCTTTGAGGCCTGGGATATAATACAAGGGATGACTAGATCACCTTATATCTATGATGTTGCAGTTGGTGGACCTCAAGACAAATAAAGTCTACCTGAACAATGAGTGTGAGGAGAACAAGAAAAATGGGAATAAAGATGAGGACATGGAAGATGGGGATAAAGATAAGAATAATAATATTGGAGCAGTGGAGGTGGTATTGAAAGAGCATGTTACTAGTCATGTGACTATGGTACTCAACCTCCATATTAGTAGATTACATAAGGACTTACTGTAGTATATAACTTCAAACTTTGAACTAGGTTTGAATAATACTTTTGACTCTCAACCACCACTATCACTGTAAGCTCAACACAAGCCTTACTACAATATAAGTCTTAGTAGCTAGAAGTGTAGTAGCCTGTGATTTCTATAGGTTATGAGCCCCAGTTGATGCTATGTTGATTGAGCTTGACAATGTTACCCAAAAGGAGTACTTATTGCTCTTGACAATGCTTACCACCTCTTTGAGCAGTGTTTCACACTGCTCATCAATGGCTTGACACCTCTGATGACAATATCAACACTATCACATGTACTTGCATGCATTTTAATCATTGTCAGGAGTATTTCCCTTGGGAAACCCTTGTTGGTATAATCTATTTTTGATATTCAGCATGACTAATGTTCTTTTAGAGCAATATCTAGCCCTATCATTAGAGACATCTGCATCTCTATCTTTATTGGGATGAATTGGAATGTCTGGTGGCTGATGATATAGGCCTATCTCAAGGTGGTCAGTGTTTCATGGATTCAAGTGATTGCTCACCCTACAGTTCCTGCTGATGGAGCTTGGGCTGATATGATCAACCATTGGATCACATAGACCAAGGCCAATGATACTGTGGTTGGAACAATTTAACTCTATATGACAGATTCACTCTATCAGAAGTGTAACCAAGACCAAGCATCTGACCTTATCACTGCTCTATGAGATAAGTTTGATGTAAAGTCCATTTCATTCACTTACTCCCTTTTCAAAGAGCTCCTTGATATCCAGATTTCTCTAAACTTGCATCCCACTTTGGCCTTGAATAAGGTCAATACCCTTTTTGCTTGGCTTGCTTCAGTCTACTACATATTCTTTGACAAGGTCAAGGCAATGATGCTTCTGGCCAAGCTCTCTACTACTATGCAGGTTGTAGCCCAAATGCTGATGGCAAAGAAGAATGCTGAAGATACTGCCATGAACCCAATGATGGCAGAGATCCACTCTGCCATTATCCTTGCCTAGGAGTAGCACTCCCTTACTAAAGGAAAGCCTAATGGCCAGCAGGCCAACAAGATTCAACTGTCAAGTTGAAGGGCACTAAGCCCAAGTTTTCCAAGTAGCAGAAGTCTTTCTATTATGCACAAGACCAGGAGTAAGTGACTTCTACCAGAGTGGGGCACTCATGAAGAGGTGCCATCTTAGTTACTCTGATAGTGGACTGAGAAGGATGACTATGACTTGGAGAATGAGAGTCTCCACTAAGGACAATCAAGAAGAGAGCTTTGATAGAGTTCAGATGAGGAGTGACACAAAAACTATGTGGAATTGTGTAGATAAAATGTGAGAATAATACATGAAGAGAAGTGGTTTAAATAGGTAAGGGATTTCAAGATTAGCTAATTGAAAAAAATGGATAGAACTTGGTGAAATGATCAGCTAAGTGCAACTGAAAGCATTTTAGAAAAGGAAATGATAAGCATGCCTTGAACATGAGATGCATTAATGATTCAACAATGAGAAACCAAGTACAAATAGAAAGAAGGCTTGGCCCTATAGAGAAAGTAGTAGAGATTCAATGAAGTATAGGACAATGGGAAACATGTCAAGGTGTTTAATGAGAATAAGAAACAAACAAGGAAAATTATAACATTTGTTACAGTTTTCTTTCTTCACCATCACTTGTTTCT